>JAVJIF010014241.1:0-89330 GCA_038442645.1 Agave tequilana
ATATATATATGTTCTACTTTAAGTATCTTTTGAATGGTTATGCTTATGGTGCACTCAGTGTATGTAATTTGTCCTTGTGGTATTTTGGAACTAGGGACTCAGGTTATATGTAATGTTTTAGGAGCTATGAATGGTGGTTATGCGTGGTAATGTTGTGTTGGGGACTGAATCCTTGTTGTTATATGTTATTAAGATGCCAATTTGGGAATGTATGGTGCAAGCATGTAATGTGTGTATAAAGTTTGAGTTGAGATATATTGTGTTATCAGATAAGTAGGCCATGTTGGCCGAAATCCTTATTTAGAACAAGTAGGCCGTGGAGCCGAAATTGATGATATGTGTCATGTAAAAATATGAAATTTTAGGAGAGGTGCTGTCAAAATTTTCGGGATAAATAGAGATTTGAAAATAAAGAGAGTTATCGGACTAACGTCTTGTCTATAAATTTTGGGACCGTTACAGATATGCATTAGCATATGGGAGGAAGGGGTTGTGTGTAATCCGGTGGCGGGTGAAGACGGAGAAAGTTGAAATTACTGAATCGGAATTGTGATGTATGTTGTTTTTGGTAACAGAGCATGAATGGAAGTACATGAAAATAGTAAGATATATGGGCTTAATATTATGATATGGGAACTGTTATACATCTACTATATACTTATGCATAATAGTTAGTTGATATCATAGTAGTTGAGATATTTATGTTTACTTGTAATTTAGACAAGTGATGATGTATTTTCTTGTATCATGTGCTTACACACTGCTAATACTCTATTATTATAAATTTAGATTAACTTCACTCACTGAATTATAAGCTCACACCCCTCAGATTAAGTCTTTTAGGTGAAGACTAGGATAATGCTCGGCTTAAGGCAAGAACGTAGCATGGAAGAACACGGAGTACCCCGCATGTGGGTCCACTCAACTGTTGGTTATATTTGAATGCTTTGGTTATATGTATATATAGAAATAGTTGATGTTATTGAGTAGAATAGATAGTTCATTGTGTACAAGTTGGTTCAAGAATGTGTGTGTGTGTGTGTGTGTGTGTGTGTGTCTACACACACACACACATATATATATGCATGAGTTCTAGTCGTATTTGGATATAGATTTTAGTTGGTTTATGTTGGAATGTGGTATCGAGGGGTATACCTTCGATTAGGTGATTATATTTTGTTATTGAGATTGAGTGTTGAATTTAATTCATATGATCTAAGTTTAAGGATTTATAAGTAGGCAATGCTAAGCTAAAATTGTATATGTTGTATCAGGGTAGACTCCTAATCATAAAGAAGACGTTGCCAACATTTTTGATAAGTTTGGAGATGATTATGAAGATTATGAAATTAATTAATTTAAGTTGGTGATTAAAAATTGGAACTGATACATGAGAAGCTCGAAAGAACTCCGCGCTGGCTCTGACGTAGCCAATTGTCTTTTAATTTTTCTTCCGCTTGATTTTGGGGCTGAGGGTGCACTCGGAGGTCACAGATCGAGGCAACATAATAGTTTTCTATTTTCTTCTCTATTTCTCTCTCTTATTCTCCTTCCTTTTTTCCCCTTCCTCTTTTCCCCTTTTCTTCTTTCAACTCCCTCTTTCAAACTCTGCAGAGCCAAACATAAAAACTCTTCCTTCTTTCTTTCAATTAGGTCGAATTGTGTCGGGCCAGCCCGCCAACCCGCGCTGAACCAGTCCGGGTTGGCATGGACCCAGCCAGGTGGGTCACGCGGGCCTAGACCCGCCCTGGGCATGCCCCATCTACCAGGCGTGCCTGGGTGGGAATAATGCGTCCCATGGCCTGACCGGCCCAGGCCGCACTCAGTCCTGGGCCGTGTTCGGGCCGAGACAGGGCCAACGACTATTTTTGTAGCCATTGGGGGTTTTGGGGGGGTCTTTTGCAATTTTTTAGGCAAAAGACCCCAATCAGCTATATTAGGTTCAGAATTTAGGCGTTAGGGTTTTTTGTAATTTATTTCTACAGATATCCCCAACAGATTTATTGTGTAAAAATTGAATTTTTTGCGGAAAAATTACATTTTAACACCCTCTTCCCTCTATAAATACACCCTCTTCCCACTTCATTTCATCACAAAAAAAATCTCTAAAAATCTCTTAAAAATCTCTACAAAATTCTACTCTCTATAATTTTCTTAAGCTCTCTTTCAGATTCTGGTATTTATATTATTGTCAAATTTAATTTAATATTTTATTAGTAAAAAATTAATGCACACTCCTCATCAGTAGGTTGTAATAATCTTTCTTCTTGTAGGTATCATGGTAACAATTTTGAAAGTACACCTAGAGGGAGATGAATAGGTATAGTGCTAATCTATAAGACAAATAATACAGAATTAAAAACTTTTACACTAACACACAATGTATAACCAAGATTGAAGCCAAATTCCCCGTGAATGGCTCTAAAACTTCTCCTCACGATTTCTCTAAATTAAGAGTTGAGGTCTTCAATAGTTCTCTTGATTAAAACAAGTATGAGTACACAAATAATATCAAGCATGAATAGATATGAGCAAGATAGCAATGCAAGATATAAAGAGTTGAGAGTTGAGAGAGAAAATCCAAACGCAAACACCAAGATATGTTTCGAGGTTCGAGCCACCGCTCTACGTTCCGCCTTTATGCAGAAAGATTTTTACTATCCACAATAGGATCTCCCACAAAGGACCTCTACCGAGGAATTATACTGTCTACAAATAAGGAATACACAACTCAATCTCTCACACATCTCTCCAACTCTCACACATCTACACAAGAGCGTAGGTACAAAGTAAAGAAAAAATTACAACTTGGTGATCCAATGATCACAGACAAGAACTTAGTGATCTCAAAAGTCCACAAACAAAATCTCTCACAATATAAGATTTTAGATAATATATTTGTAATGAAAAGCCCAAGTTTGTGAGTGAACAAAGATTTTGGAAAAGAAGCACAAAGAGAACACTTGAGAAAACTCTTGAAATGATAAAGAAATATAAAGCAAGTAACTAGAGTCCAAAACTTATTTTTCTTTGATTTTTTCAGACTTTGAAATAAATATAGATTTTGATTTTGAAGCACCAAAACTTGTTTAAAAACTTGATGTAGAAAACTAGTAGAAGATAGGAATTTTAGCTCTAAAAAACGTTGTTGAAAACTGCCCCCAAAAATCAAAATAAATAGGCTGTCAAAAACTAGCCATTAAAGGCCAGATTTGACTTGTCGGTCGACCCCCAACGGTCAGATTATTGACCGTTGGGGTAACCGGTCGACCGCCCATAAAACAGAGAAGAGCCTTGCTCTACTCGGTCGACCGGTCCCCAATAGAAAGTTGTGTTGAGCTAATCGGTCGACCGGTTGGTCACGGTCGACCGGTCGGTCGACCGTGCTAAGGCTTTGATCTTGTGTACATATTCGTGCATGTCAGTCGACTGCCCGGTCGACCAAGCCAGGCTTCAGTCGACCGCAAGCAGCCCAAAAACAGGCTAAATAGGGATTAAAACTTAACTTAATAAAGCCTATTAAATCTCAATAAATCCCAATAAATCCACAAAATTGAGTTCATGTAAATACTTTGAAGTACAAATATGTGTGATAAAAATTAACACATATTACAAATAATTGAACTATTTTTGAGGTAAGGAAATTAAAGCATAAATCGAAAATCGTATTTTCTAAAACTAAACTTTGAAATGAAAATCTGATTTCTCTACAAACTTGTGTAAATACAAAAACAAGATATTGAAAAACATTTGAAGCATGATGTGAATAGATAGATTCCAATACACATAGTAAATGATATTTACTTATTTTTGACAATAAATACAAAAATGAGTTTTGATAAAAACAAACTTAAAAACATGAAGTAGATACATCAAAATAAGTTATCTAAGCATATGAAACATAAATGCATATGGATGAAATCCAATACACATATAAACCATGTAAACTTCATTTGATGGAATCCATTCATGAAAGGAAAGATGTATTCATGATAAACCGAAACACAAAACCATATACATAATAAAATAAAACACAAAAACTCATAAAAATAAGTTTTTCTAAACCATATAAGCTCTAATATGTGTAGATAGAATCCAACACATATATAAATCATAAATTTATTCTATGTAGATATAAACCAAATAGATATAATATTGAAAGCGAAATGGTTAAACCGAAAACCAAACTATAAACTTGTGTGTGTGAACTTGAGCAATTCAATACTATTCTATCCTTGCACAAGATCTAAACTAAACAAATCTAGACCAACGTCTTCTTGTCGATCTTCTTCTCTAAGATAACTCGATCCAAAAACAATCCAAAGAGCAACGGCTCCATCTTGAGTTCTTGATGCAATCTTGAAGCACGAGCTTCAGAATCAACACGTGATAGTTTCAAATCTTGACTTCAAGTCTTTATTGAAGTTAAACACCAATAATGATTTTGATCTATATCTAAAACTTAATAAACACAAGATCATTAGTAACATAACCTCATAAGTTAGTCATCATTAAAACTAGGGTGAAAGGGCCTTTAGGCCAACAATCTCCCCCTTTTTAATGATGATAAAACTTATGAGGTTATATATGTATGGATTAAAGATAAGCTTCATAGAAGCTCTCCCTTAACTCATACATAGTATAAAAATATGTAGATATTCAATGAAAGCGCATGATATCAATCATAACAATCACATAGATATGTAATGTTAGCTCTATGTACCAAATGTATACAAAAGATATATATTAATGACAAACTTTTAATACCAAATGAATATGCTATATAAGCTCTAGATGCTAAATGATAAAGTATATATTCATTGTAATTACTAGCTAGATACCAAATAAAAAATATATCAATACAATTGCTAGCTGGATACCAATATACCAAAACATGATATCAAAAACTATATATCAAAATAAAATATATGCATAAAACTAAAACATGCATATATAAACTCTCAAATCATTCTCCCACTTTTATCAATTATCAACAAAGGGATAAAAAACTAATTGATAGTAAAACTATTAATTGAAACAAAATATCAATTTTAAAAACCAATATGTCAATTGAAATACTAATTAAAAATAAAAGTAATATAATATTTTGATACCCAAAAAAATATACCAATTGAAAACAACATGGGCATCGTATAAAATACCAATCGAAAGTAAATAATCCATGATTTCAAATTTTTTTTAAAATCTAAACTATTTTACAATATAGATGCCAATTGTAAACAATTGATACCAAAAAGAAAAATATAAGCAATTTCTAAAACAAAATATTTTTCTCAAAAAGAGTGAGAGTAGGATTCCGATTGAAAACAAAATCAAGAATTTTTCTCCCCCCTTTTGAAATACCAACAAAACCAATGCATAAGTTTGTAAAAGATACCAATTAACATTTAGAACTAAATCAAGCTTAACATAAAATAATCTGTGCTATAAAACATATATGTATAAACATTGTTAATCTAGCACAAGAAATCATATATATGTATGTATGATCAATTTAAATACTAATTGAAATATGATGCATACATATATAAGAACATGAGTATATAAAAATCAAATATCATGAGAATCATGTATAACTCATAACATCCGCCCTGTCATGCACATATTTAAAAAGATATACAATGTGAGCATATAAGGTATGGTCACTGAACCAACCGCCCTTAAATGATAGAAGTTTTTAAAAATAACTTTTGAAAGTAATATAGTATAGGTTGAAAATTTTACCAATTGAAGAATAAAGAACTAGTTTAAAGTAATTTTGAAAACTAGTACGAAATCCTTCAAGTAAGGAATAAAATATATATATCCCATGTAAACATGCTAAATACACAATATTTGACACTCAAAGATCAATGAAACACATATATGCTCATGAATCAAAAATCATGAGTAAACAAATGGTGTAGAGTGCACAAAAATCATGTATTCAACATATTCATAGAGATAAAACAATATAGCTCAATCGAAACAAATGAAATTCCTTTTTCATCAAAAACACATATAGATTTTGGAAACTAAACTTCAAGGTATATGAATGTTTTGTCAAAACTAAAGCATACGTATTTATCCAAACATGAAGTGAGTCCACATGAAATATATGACATCTAATATAAGTGACTCAAGAATAGAATATATATATCAAGTAGTTTAGACAAAATCTACATATACATGAAGCTATAAAATATTTTCATGAAAACATGTACATGAGTGAAGTAATAACAAATAAAGGAGTATAAGTATAAATGTAAGAATCATAAAAACTAGGTTACACAAGTACATGTAATGAGTGCACATGAGTAATAAAGCATGTAAACATAATAATCAAGTGTAACTCACTGACTGTATAAGTATAAAACACAAGTTTTAATAATAATTGTATCTAAATGTGTAATAAAAACATGGTAAGCATAAAAACATCAAAAACATGAGTAATAAACAAATATGATCATTTGTGTAAATGCAAGTGTCATTACAAAAAAGATATGCATACATAGCTAAATAATAGTGAGAACACATAAATATGAATCCATATAAATATGAGTGTATCTCAAACACTATATATGAATATCACAAGTCTAATAAGCTTCATTTAATCATAATGAACATGAAAACCAATATATACTAAAATATTCAATTTAAAAGCATGAAAGCATATAAACATAAACAAAGAAAGGAGGATAAAGATAGTTACCAAACCGAATGAACTAGTCTTTATATTTCCAAACTATAGTGGTCCTCCCATCAAAAATTTCTTGATAGTGATGCATCCAATATAGTGTCCATCAAGCTCAAACGCATCCACTATCAAAGCATCAAATCTCTCATGTCTTGTGAGAGTCCACACCTACATCAAAAGAAATAAGAATGAATTTTGGTACCCAAACTTTTTTTTGGGTCCATGGGGGTTAGTCTTCTAACCCAAATATTTTTACTTATAAAATTGAAATCATTTAGCCTATCATAACAAAATTTTGTAAAGTGACATTTACGACCACAATGTGTACTAGTGTACACACTAGTATACATGGAATCATGTGTGTGAGCATGATAAGCACGTGTATGCCATGGATGGTGTTTATGCATAAGTGGAGCATGTTTCTTGTGAAACATGGATTCTAATCTCTTATGATTCATGATACATTGGCTCAAAGTGGAGCCTAAACAATCAACATTTTTCTTCAAGGCATGAATATCATCATCAATAGTGGAAGAAGATGTGGAGCAAGTAATAGAAACAAAATGTTTATCACAAGAAGATGAAGTAATAGAATCATGACAAATATGAAAACGAAAATTATTTTTCAAAGAAACTTTTTCTTTTGAAATACATTCCAATTCCTTAGAAATCAAAACAATCTTGTTTTTCAAAAAAAATCATTTTCTTTTAAAACAAAACCAAGTTTTGAAGACAAAACCTCATTTTTCTTCAAAATTTCATTCAAATTATTTTCGTTTTTCAAAAACTCATTTTCATTTAAAACAAGGTCAGATTGAGTTTTTAATGAATCCCTTTCATTTGAAATCTCAATTTTTTCTTTCAAACCAAATTGAGCTTTGAAAATAACATTTCATTTTTTTCTTTAAATCTAAACTCTTCTTTTTCAATAGTTTGAATTTTGAAAGCAAATCTTCACAAAATAATGAAAGTTCTTCATTCAACATGTGTGCATCATGATCATCATTATCATCGTGAAAAGTGTTAGCACAATCATCTAGATGAGAATCCAAAGTTACCTCAAGGGAGTCATTCTCTTGGACCATGTAGCAAGCTTGATCGGACTCATCTCCAATAGATTCTCTCTCAACATCATGTGAAGCTTGTTCTTCGTGAGAGATCAAAGTATTCCACACTTCAAAAGTAGAATCACACTGAGAAATTATAGATAAATAATATTTACTTAGTGATTGCCTAAGTGCAATCAATGCTTGTGCATTAGCCTCAATATACTTGTCATCACTAATATAAGAACTTTTAATAGTGGCAAAATAAACATGCGATCCTAATGCTTTGAGACAAGCACTCATCTTAAATTTTCACATGTCAATGTTGGAAACATTAAATATGGGTGGTGCAAGATAATTCATGAGTGCAATGAATGAATGTGTGCAAAATAAATATATAGACTAGCAAATGAGGATCACACTCTTAGGTGGTTAAACTGAATATCAGGAGCGTACGCTCTGATACTAATTGAAAGTACACCTATAGGGGAGTGAATAGGTGTAGTGCTAATCTATATGACAAATAATGTAGAATTAAAAACTTTATACTAACACACAATGTATAACCAAGAGTAAAGCCGAATTCCCCATGAAGGGCTCTATAACTTCTCCTCACGATTCCTCAAAAGTAAGAGTCGAGGTGCTTCAATAGCTCTCTTGATTAAACACAAGTGTGAGCACACAAACAATATCAAAAAGAATAGATATGAGAAAGAATAGCATTGTAAGATATAAAGAGTCGAGAGTTGAGAGAGAAAAGATCCAGACATAAACACCAAGATATGTTTCGAGGTCAAGCCACCGCTCTACGTCCCCGCCTTCACACAAAAGGATTTTCACTATCCACAATAGAATCTTCTACAAAGAGACCTCCACTAAGGAATTACACTGTTTACAAATAAAGAGTACACAACTCCAACTCTCACACCTCCACACAAGAGGGTAGGCACAAAGCCAAGCACAAAGCAAAGAGAAAATTACAACTTGGTGCTCCAATAATCACAAATAAGAACTTAGTAATCTTAAAAGACCACAAACAAAATCTCTCACAATACAAGATTCTAGAGAATAGATTTGTAATGAAAAACTCGAGTATGTTGAGTAAACAAAGATTTTGGAAAAGAAACTCAAAGAGAAACACTTGGGAAAACTCTTAAATGATAAATAAATATAGAGCAAGAAACCAGATTCTCAAAACTTGTTTTTCTTTGATTTTTCAAAACTTTGAAATAAATATAGATTTTGATTTTGAAGCACCAAAACCTATTTAAATCTTATTGTAGAAAACCAGTAGAAGATAGGAATTTAGTTCTAAAAATTGTTGTTGAAAACTGCCCCCCAAAACCTAAATAAATAAGCTGTCAAAAACTAGCTGTTAAAGGCCAGATTTGACTTGTCGGTCGACCGATCGGTTGATCGCCAATGATCGAATTTTTGACCGTTGGGGTTGTCGATCGATCGCTCGGTCGATTGTCCACAAAACAGAGAAGAGCCTTGCTCTTCTCGGTCGACCGAGCGGTCGACCGGCCCCTAATAGAAAGTTGGGTTGAGCCAGTCAGTCGACCGGTCGATCGATCCTTGCTACGGTCGACCGGTAGGTCGAGTGAGCTAAAGCTCTGGGCTTATGCACATCAGTCGATCGCTCGGTCGACTGATCCAGGTTTCGATCAACCAGTCGGTCTACCGCCAGCAGCTAAAAACAGACTAAATAGGGATTAAAACTTGATTTGATAAATCTGATTAAATCTTAATAAATCCCAATAAAATCCACAAAAATAAATTCATATAAATACTTTGAAGTACAAATATGTGTGATAAAAAATTAACACAAATTACAAACAATTGAACTATTTTTGAGATAAAGAAATTAAAGTATAAACCAAAAACCGTATTTTCCAAAAATCAAACTTTGAAATGGAAATCCATGTTTTCTACAAACTTGTATAAATATAAAAACAAGATATTGAAATATATTTGAAGCATGATGTACATGGATAGACTCAATACACATAGTAAATGATATGTACTTATTTTTGACAATAAATACAAAAATAAGTTTTGATAAAAATAAAACTTAAACACATGAAGTAGATACATCAAAATTAGTTATCTAAGCATATGAAACATAAATGCATATGGATGAAATCCAATATACATATAAACCATGTAAACTTCTTTTGATGGAATTCATGAGACGGAAAGATGTATTCATGATAAGCCGAAACACAAAACCGTATACATAATAAACCAAAACACATGAACTCATAGAAATAAGTTTTTCTAAACCATATTAGCTCTAATATGTGTGATAGAATCCAGCACATATATAAATCATAAAACTTATTCTATGTAGATATAAATCAAATAGATATAATCTTGAAAGCGAAATGGTTAAACCAAAAACCAAACTATAAACTTGTTTGTGTGAACTTGAGCAATGCAATACTATTCTATCCTTGCACAAGATCTAAACTAAACAAACCTAGACCAATGTCTTCTTGTCAATCTCCTCCTCCAAGACGATTCGATCCAAACACGATCCAAAGAGCGACAACTCCATCTCGAGTTCTTGATGTGATCTTGAAGCACGAGCTCTTGAATCAACATGTGATAGCTTCAAATCTTGACTCAAGTCTTTGTTGAAACTAAACACCAATAATAATCTTGATTTATATCTGAAACTTAATAAACACAAGATCATTAGTAACATAATTTCATAAGTTAGTCATCATCAAAACTAAGGTGAAAAGGCCTTCGGGCCAACAGATTTGACTACTCAAGAATGACATGATTTGCATTTATTTTTACTTGACACTCTAATTTTTCTATTCACATAATCAGAAATACCCTCCATAGAGTTTATTGCTCCTTATGAACTTGCTAACCCACCTTCTACTTTCACTACCGAAGTATCAACTTCCATGGTAGAAGGAAAAGCTGAGGTTTGAATTTTTTTTTAAAAAAATTATTAATGGAGCTAGGAGGGCTGTATGTAAGTTTTGTCCCAATGTTTCTTATTCTTTTCAAAATATAGTGGAACCAGTGCACTAACTAAGCACATTAGGATAAAACACTCCCAGAACCAATCACGACAAATACAAATTTCCATTTTAGGTGGCATAAAAAGCACTTTTGTATTTGTATCAATTTATACTTTATTTTAATTTATAAACATCATTTGTATTTGTATCAATTTGTACTTTATTTTTAATCTATATATTTCATTTGTATTTGTATCAATTTATCCAAATTATTAGATAGTGAATAAAAAAGTTTCCATTTGCATTTCACAACTTGTAGCAATTTTGTTAAAATTTGTGGATTTTTTTTTTGTTTTTTGGATTTTAAACATTTTTTTAAAAATATACTTTAAAAATCTAATTTTTGAATTTTAAAAAATAATTTAAAAATGACCGGCCCGACCCAGCCCGGCCAGAGTGGGTCAGCGGGCCGTGCCCGAGTCTCTTAAAGGGCTTTGGGTTCGGGCCGGCCCGTTCGTTATTTGCGGGTGGATGCGGGCTTGGCCAAGCCCAGTCTTGACCCCCGGGCTCGGGCCGGGCAGGGCCAAACCCAATCCATTTCGCACCCCTAGGTGCAATCTCTCTCTTTCTTCTCTCTTCTTCCTTCTTCCTTCTCTTCCTTTATCCAAAAAGGCCCTTTGAATGGGCCATGAAAACCATATTTTAGTCTGACTCTAGAGTCGGGCTCAGATTGATTTGCAAGCAACTAATAAGACGCCAAGGCCATGTGGCCGAGTGGCACACCCCTCCTCATGATGAGGAGATTCTGCGGTTCAAATTCTCTCAGGCTCTATCGTGTTGGTAATGTTGGCAAGTTTCTCTTTTACCCCTCCCGGGGGGCAAAAAACTAATAAGACGTTGTAGACTTGTATTGGGCTTGTTGCTTAGTACGTGCTCTCCTAAATTTAAAGTTGTGTTTGGGTCTAAGTGAAGCCCAACCCAGCCTCTAGTCAGAGTTGGGTCTTTGGGCCTACTTTTATTAGGTTATTCAAATTTACACGTGACTTGTGATCATTATAAAAATATGCACGTGACTTATGACACGAGGGGGGGAACAGTTTGGTAATCTGAAACTCAGATTTTTCAAACTTGGGTTCTTATAATTATTTCCAATAACTTATTGGAGAAATTATTGACTATGATGATAAATTATTGAATCAAGATAGGAGGGACCTTAAGGATCCAAAACCAGCAACTCAATAGCTTGAAAAATGTTTTTATAGCTTATTTCATTCGGTAAAAGTATAAACAATCTTTTTCGTCTATAATTATTTTTTCTAGAGATGTCCAAATATGTTTCATTTTCTTTAAATTAAAAATAACACAACATGTTATGTCAAAATAGTTTCTTTTAAGTTTTGTTTGGTTCTTTCATGGAATTATCATATTTCGAGAGTGAAAAGTAAATTTGAATAATACGAATTTAATTTCAGAAAATTATTGAGTTTAGATTCTCAAGTGAACCCAAGATATTAATGAGTTTATATCCACAAATAATCCCTATTAATATATACTATGATGATTCTACAAACAGATGTCATAGGAGCCTGGTGCTCACATAGAGAATGACATAAAAACCTGACGTCGTTATTAGTGGGAAACCAACTGAGCATTCAGGAGGAGAAAGAAGAGAGGACGGAGGAAGAAAAAAGAGGAAGAAGGAGGGGAGCTGAGAAAGAAAAAAGATGAGGGGATTGACATTGCTCTCTCTCGCGAAAGACGGACAAAATTTCTATATGAATCACGAGTTAAAATTTCTCTTCAATCAATTTTGATAAGAATATTTTCTCATGCATTTGTACGGGCCCACAAACCTAGTTGGGCTGAGTTTGCATAATGGGCCAAACTTCGGTAAGCCTGACAGCCGATTCCAGCCTTTTCCCAGCCCTCAACCAGAACAAATTAAAGGAATGAAAAGAAAAAATAAATCTAAAAAAATCATTTTCTATCCCTTTCTCGCTTTCGTAATCGCCGACAGCAAAGATGACTTCTTTATCCTCCCAATAATCTCTCCCCCCGTCCTATACAAACCCACAGTTTCATGGCCTTGGGCTCTCTCCATTCAATCTCTCACCAACTCCACCACCTCCTCTCTCGTTCCCTCTCCTCTCCCTATCTCCTCCCCCGCCGCCGCCTCCGCCCACAGTTCCCCTTCTCCGCGGCCGCCTCCGCAGCCGTCCTCCCGGACAAAATGGCCGCCTACCGCATCGGCAAGGCCACCCGCCGAATCGGCGCCGCGTCCAAATCTAGGGTTTATGCCGACGTCAACGTCATCCGCCCCAAGGAGTACTGGGACTATGAATCCCTCACCCTCCAGTGGGGGTAAAGCTGAAAAATCTTGCCTCCCTTTGTTTTTTAGGGTTTAAGATGTGTATTTGTGGTTTTTTATTGAATGAAAATTTTAATTGGTTTGTCTTTTTTTTTGTTTTTGATAGAGAGCAGGATGAGTATGAGGTTGTGAGGAAGGTGGGGAGAGGCAAGTACAGCGAGGTGTTTGAAGGAGTGCACTTGACGAATAATGAGAAATGCATCATAAAGATTCTCAAGCCGGTGAAGAAGAAGAAGGTTTGGGTTTCTTCCTTGGTTCTGATTTTGCTTGCATTAGTTCAGTATATGACCTTGATTGTTGTTAAAGAACCAGACTTTGATTCTATGGCCCCAGGCCCTAGATGAGAAGGAGTGTATGCAATGTAGAATTAGTTTTTTTTTTTTATTCTTGTAGGGTAGTGATACTGTTGAGTTGATGCCTTTCCTTCTTTTGAGTTGCTGAGATGATTTGAGAACGAGGTAAGCCATGGAAAGGTCATTCACTTGGGGAATTTTTCTCAAAGCGTTGTTCTAACAAGTACTTTGGTTTAGGAGGGAGTGTGTGTGTTCGTGTGAGCCTGCTCACAAATTATTAGCCAGTTGTCTCCCAAGACAAGGTTTCATGCTTATGTAAACTTTTTATTTCTTTTTATACTTATATACTAGTTAAATGGTAAAACAAATATCATGTGTCCTTAAAAATGATTTAATGATATGTCAAACCTAAAAGGAGGAAATGCAAACTAGGAAACTCAACACACTAACAACAAACTACAATCATTGAGACCAAAATACAACCAATATTTAACCGGAGTAGGAGACAAAAAGTTAATTGGTATGACGATTGAGCAAACGATTTCGCAAGGTGAGGACACTGCTCGATCAAGCTGCTGCCTTCTTTGAGCCATCTTTGTTGTAATTTGTCTTGTTTTTAAAAAAGGAAAATTAATAAAATAAAAGGAGATAAAATATTGTGGACCCACACCCACTTATGGGAAAATAGAAATCGACGTGAATCTTGTTCTCATTTAATGTACGTATAATGATGTTTTGTCATGATACTCGCGATTCAAGAAACAAAATATTTTGATACTTGTGTGTTCTTTCTATTGGAACTTATCCCTATAAAAGGGATAAGTTTCAATGGGATCTATCATAACATAAACTCTCTATTTCTTACTCTATTTTATCACTCTTTTATTTTTATAATTTTGTTGACTATTGGAGCAAATGTCTAATCTGTCATGTCGGCCAAACGTGCTCTCTCGAGATCATTCTTATAGTGAGGGTTCTATATCTCTTGGAAGATTGATATCTTGGCTACATGAATGAAAAGGGCAAAATCAAACTTCTTAGGGCAAAAGATTACTCGCCTAGCCCCAAACTAGTAAACCTTTTATTTCTTTCTCTTAATTATTGTTTTTTGTGCAAAATTATTCTATTTTGTTGATTTTTTTAATCTAACAATCTAAGGAGTTCGTGTGTATTTTAATACACATACATGTTGTGGATTCGGCACTGATTTTCTATTATAGTTTTTTGTACTTTGGTTGAAATTGATGCATATCTGAGATTTTTTGTCACTCATATTTAATTTGTTTCTTAACCTTCCATCACGTTTGGTGTTTTCTTTGATTTAACTTTCATGCAAGTGATATCTGAAAACACTTGTTCATGACCTTTTGATTATTCCGTAAGCATCACCTTCCTTAAATCTGTTTCAGTGCCTAAACCACAAGAATTATGTGTATTAAAATATAATCAAACTTCTTAGATTTTTAGATAAACAAATTCAACAAAATAGAATAATTTTGGACAAAAACAATAATTAAGAGAACGAAGGGAAATGCTTCCTAGCCATGGGTTAGGCGACTAATCTCTTGCCCTAAGAAGTTTGATTTTGTCTTTTCGTATAGGCACCCAAGATATGAATCTTCCTAGCGATACAAAACCCCAACTAGTCAGAGCACGTTCGGCCAAAATGACAGATCCGATGTTTGCTACAGTCGTGCAATGAAATTATAAAATAAAAGAACAGTAGAAAGTAGAAAGAGAAATAGAGAGTTTAAGTTGTGATAGATTTCTGGGATTTATCCGTTTTATAAGCATAAGTTCCGACAGAAAGTACACAACTATCAAGATATTTTGTTTCTGAGATCGTGAATATCGTGATTATCACGATACATATGCTAAAAGAGAACAAATTCCTGTTTGTCTCTCTTTTCCCATAAATGAGTGGGCCCACAATATTTTATCCTTTTTATTTTTTTAATTTTCTTTTTTTCAAAAACATATAATTCCAACAATCTTAATCCTTCGTGATTGTAACACCAAAGTTCTCTAGTTCCTTGTAAATAGTGACACAAAATAATTGCTTGACATTTTCCAACAGAGTTCCAAAGTTGCTGCTGATCATCAGGGATGTCGGCATGGACGTGGTATGATTCATTTAGGACCCAATGGAGTGCCGCTGACCCCAAATCATATATCGCCCATTGGATCAATCTTGCTTCACATATATGATATCCCTCAACCTAGACCAAAAGGATTGGCTTCTATTATTCCTCTCCCTCCTATATGATGATCCAATATATTGTTGGCCCTTGCTTAGATAGCCCTTCGGAATTGATTGTACTCTTGTCTGTCCACCTAGATCAAAGGGATTTGGCTCATATTATTCCTTAACCCTTCATGTAGCCCAAGCACTATTTTAAAATATAGACTTCTTTATTGTTTGTTAGCATTAAATATCATGACTTGGAACCATGGTTCTAATCGCGGTATCAGCCGCCGACTCGGCAGGCACCGTTCCACATCGGTCGCTGCGTCGCAACCTCGACTCGGGCAAGAAACGCGAAACGTTACATAGAGGGCTCAAAAAATTCTAAAAAAATCACGACAAAATTTTAAAAATATAGACATCAAAATTGATGCATAACATGTTCAAAACATATCACCTAGCACACTAAACATGAAGATTATGCATGAATACATGCGTTGCAGTATTAAAATATCAAAATAAATGCATAATTTAGTAAATCATATGAAATTAATTAAATTTAAATTATTACTCTTTTCACAAAAGTAAAGATTGGCTCTACCTTTCTAGTAAAAATTTAAATTATATAAAATTAAAATTATATGAAATTTTGGCTTAACTCGGCTGAGTCGGCCCAGAGTCAAGCAAAATAATGCAATACGTTGACTTTTGGTCCGGACTCGGAACGGGGATGGCCGTTTCGGTTCCGACTCGGCCGAGTCGAGTTGGAACCGGAACGGGAGTTTTTGAATCTTGCTTGGAACTAGATATGATTTAGTGATTTTTTTGTCAATGCCGGTTGCATGTTGGTTTGACATCACTTACTCATGCATAATATATTCATTGTTTTTCATTTATTCCTATAAGTATCACCTATAAGTCATTATATTACGTGTGGATTTTTGTTGCATTCGTCTTTTTTGTTGCATGACATGAACAAGCCTTCTTTAATGTATCCACCTTTAGGTTTTATTGTTTTATTGGATAGATGACAATTATGACATTGCATTTTAGATAAATTCATTAATGTTTGTGTAAGTGCATGCATGTAAACTTTGGTGTTATGGTGCTTTCTTTTTACTTATTTTCTTGACATGATGCTTGACATCCGCTACATGGTATCACTAGGGCATAAGACAGGCTCGTCTTGGAATGTTCTCTAAATTGAGATTGTTTCTGGTCAAAATGAATTTCTAGTGGTGTGTGAGAGGAATGTCCCAAGTGGCTTAAATCTTCTAAAGTAGTTTGCAATTGGTGAATGCTATCTCCCGTTATTCAACTACTTGTATTAAGCAAAGGATTGTGATTTTTCTTCTCCTCCAATTGCTCATGTCTAATTGTGTCCAGGTCGAGGGTTCCACCATTATGGGTGGATAATGGTTTTTATCTCACCTTTTCCTTGATATTGCGAGTAATCTTGAATCTAGTACATCAATGATGCTTGCTCCATTGCAAGACCAACTGAAACGGTCTCAGATTTAACTACACAACTCTTTCAATGAATCCTTTTCTTTCTTCACAAATGAAAGATGTGATAATTTAATTAAAATTTCGGCAGCATCTCCCTTTAAATTTGTCACTTGTCCAAAATACAATATATTCAATCAACAGCCTTTGAGGCTTTCTCTTAATTTCAACATGTACTTTACATAAAAATCATATAGCACCCACGCATTTATAAGAATGAAAAGTTCCACCAATACAAGATAAAGACTTGGTTCCCAGTAGTATCAACCTCAAACTAATATGTCAAGCAAGAAATATATATATCAACTTTAAAAGACAATCCATGTAGTCCAACCATTTAGCTTACATATTGCTTTCTTGCACCAAAAAAAAAAAAGAGGTATAGCACATAGCTTGAGTTTCCACCACTTAGCTTTATACTTTACACAAAATATCATAAATATATACACATGATTTTCTTCAACTTATATACATAAGAGCTCTAAAATGAGAAGGGAAACTAAAAGAAAAGACATGACAATTTAAATGGAAAAGGTTTGTGGTGCCATCACACAAACACCCCTCGAAACTCCACCCCATCCTACGCCGGTCCTTTACCTTTGCCAAAACCTGAAATAGTGTTATTAAGAAATGGAGTGAGCTTGACGGCTCAGTGAGTGAATCAAGTTATAGCTCGATTTTCTACTTATGTTTCTCTCTTAAAAATTCATGCATATATGTTGTAGATACCAATAGACTAACTCAAAAGAAAAACTTAAACTCTTGTATGGTTATAACGATTGTGGTAGTAGTTATGTCATACTTTGCAATATTGAATAGCTTGGTTCTTACGCTTTATTCACCTTGACTACACCCCATTTTTGTTATTGGTAATACATATATCACACTCTAGATTTATACATACATATAGCTCATGCGCTGCTTATTAATATCAAACCAACGCAAGTCTTGTCATCATAACTCTAAATGAATGCATCTATATTTAACGCCGTCGTCTCCTACCGGCTCTCACCCGTCCCTTCGTTCAATACATAAATAGAATAATTCATTGTTCTAAAAATCGGATTAATCGGCCGATTAATCTTATTCGGTGGCAACCCTCTTAATATTACATTAGTCGCTCTGATTATGCGCTCGAGCGCCAAAACGATTAATCCTCGATTAATCCCCGATTAATCATTGGGCACTCATATGTTTTTTTATTTGAAAAACTTATTACTTTGTGTGGGTTGGATCGCTAAGTAGTTTATATTGTGATGTTGATGATTTGATAATGATCTTTTGTTAAATAATAGATGAACTATTATTTATTAAATAGTAGATGAATTATAATATTTTATTATTTTATATTTTGCATAAAGTGATACTTATGTTTTATTATTTTTGAGTATTTTTCAAATTAACTTATTTAACAATTTTTCTCTATTTTTTAAAGCTCATTATTTTGATTGATAAATTGACTAATTTTTTTTATTTAACTTATTTTGCAGGTAAGTTCTTTAATTTATATTTATGTTGCAAAATTTGAAATCTTAGATTAGTAATGTTAAAAAATAAGTTTTTCTTCTTCTCTTTTACTATTTATTTATATTATTTTGTTGTTCATCATATCATGGTTTATAACTTCACATCTAGATATTGTCTTGTATAATATTTAGGTATTTTCAACAATGAACTGTACATATTCATATGTAGTTGTGTATAAATATAATTAAATATATTAAAATATTTAAAATGATTAATCTCCGATTAATCATTATTCAGTGTTGGACTACACGAGTTTCATTAGAACATTGGAATAATTAAATACAGACAAGTTATATATACCACCTGTAAATATTATATGAAAACAATCACACATCCAATGATTTTTGACATTTACCTAGGAATAATAATACCATCCAAATAATAATACCATCCAATACAACAACATAAATATACAATCCCATACAAATGTATATAATTATACAATCCGTACAAATAATATATATACATAACTTGTATAACCATACTCTTTCTATCCATAATCCAATTCATAGATTTAACTTTCTACTCAACTTAATCTATTCCCTTAATAATCATACTATTGTCGAAAACTGTTATTGGATTTAACTTAAGACCCTACCTTACCCTACCCTACTAATTTTTAGTAGTAATATATAATAACATATATATTACATACTTGCATTTCAACTATTTCAACAAGGCGTTTCAACTATTCCAACAATGGTACAAAATACAACCATACACCGACACATGCTTTGACTATATATCCCAATATCAATTTATCCATAATTAGTTTCCATTATTCATAAATTACTACTCCTAAAGGTTCAAGTTTACTCACTTTCTTCAAGAGTTAACAATTTCTAGATCCTACTCCTCTTGTGTCCAAATAATCACCAGATACAAGGAAACATGTGAGTTATTTTCTAGTGTCAACATCACCAAGAATATGAGAGTAAAACACTGATTAAATGGGTTTATCCTCTGGTTAAAATTTCAGTTAGAGTCTTACCTTCTCTTAGGATGAATCTGAGCTTCTCTTAGGATGAATCTGAGCCCTAAAAGAGAAATTCACCACCAAAATCTGGACTTAGCCTAGCAAGAACCCCTCCTTTTTCTCTGGTGGTGCGCGACACCCTCTTGGCTCAGCTAGGCGCGGCTGCGCCTGGCCTCCCCTCGATCTTGGTGGAGAGAGGGAAAGAAAGGAAAAGGCAAGGAGATAAAGAGGAGAGATTCTTGAGGTTTTTCTACTGTAAGGAGGAGAGATGAATTCCTAGGGTTTTTTGCCATGGAAGTTTTCTCTTTGGGGAAGAAGAGAAGATGAGAAAATTTTGGCTGGTTTTGGTAATCTCAATTTAGGCTTAATTACAAGTTTGTCATGGCTCCAAAATTTTCCAAGTGTCCTTCACTCTAATCAAGAGCATCATGGCCCTTGGTCCCCCCCCCCCCCCCCCCCCATGCATACCTAACCCCTCCATTGACTATGAAGAGTAAAGAATTAATAAAGTGTATTCTCTTAGTTTTTTTTACAAAAATACTACAAGTATTGTACATTTATATACTCTAGTATTAGTAGTGTACCCATGCCATATATACAAAATCATGATACATGTGTCTACAATGCATAACTCTAGGGAAAAATCTTATTAATTTCTTTAAGGAAGGTAGATGACTAATTAACATATGAGGCTTACTAATTAATAGTTATGAGTGTTAAATTGAGATTATTTGGTACCGGCTGTTACACGAACGGTGAAGGATCATTTTCATTCTAGGCAGGTTTAAATAACTCTGAAAATTTTAATTGCATGGGGACTCACAAAATGGCCCTGTTGGATGTTGATGCCTAGTCCATATTAATAATGAAGTGGGAGTTTATAAAAGCTTCCAATCTTAGAGATTCGTACTTCCTTCCAGAATCTAGGTCCATATGTTTGATTTTTTTTTTTTTGTTGGTTTCCCGTGCAAATGTCCTTTTTAAATCACTGTAGTTAAGCAGGGCGAGAAGAGGAAAGGAAATAAGGGTAGGAGTGGCCCTTATCCAAATACCAAATGCCAATTTAGATATTTAAATTATCCTATCCTAATGTGTAATGGGTGCAAGTTTCTTTTCCTCTATAGGGTAAACAACTGTAAGAAATATCTTTTTCCTTGAAAATACTGATTTTCTCAGCACTTTGAACTATGTTATGTAGAAGTAGTGTGGTATATTTTATTACTTCCTAGTTTTGAATTTGATACTTTCCAAGTATTCTTAGCACCATTTTCATACAACTGATTTATATCTGTCTTACTTTTATCACAACCAGAATCCATGAACTAAATAGGTTGATTAAAAAACTTACAAAACCCATACTCTTAAATCTCTAAAGGTCATATAATTTTCTAAAGGTATTAATAGGTATTTTGCAATGAAATAAAAGTGCAGCACAAGTTCACTAGTTGAAAATGCATGAATCATCGTAAACTGATAAGAGTAAATGCGTAGGTATAGACTTATTACCCTTACCTTAAACTAACCTTGTCCTACTGTCTTGTATACTTATAGACAAGTATGAAAATATTATCCTTACCCTAAAAGTTGGGGTGAATGGTTTAAACGTAAAGTGTTTATCCTCACATGCCCTAACTGATGTGAAATCACGCCGTGCTACATGTCATTAGTTCTATTTTGTTTTAGTCGCTTGTTATCATTTTGAATTTAGTCTATTTTGACTTTAGTTGTTTTCATTTTTTAGTACCATATTGGTTATGTTCTGAAATTGAACTTTTGTAAAGTCTATAAATAGGCCTCAGAACTTCTCTTATTAGCAGTTAATAAATGAATAAAAAAATTTCAATTAAATTTCTTGAACTTTAAGTTCTTGAGAATTGAGATTAAGGTGTGAAGCCCGTAGTGTAAGGGTGTGAAACCCGTTGTTCAATGGGTGTGAAGCCTAAAGTTATCAAGTCTTCTTATTTTTTTTCCTTAAATCCTAATTTTCCCTTTCTATTTTTTTCAAAACCATAGTTCCCTTTTTATTAATTGAAGGTGATTGCGATTCATTTGTATTACTTCAATTTTAGTATTAGAGCTTTGGTTCGCAATCCTCTTCAAATTTTACATCTCCCTTCTCCCAAAACCTTAGTAGACCTGAAATCCTAGATCTATCCCCCCCAAAAATCAAAATCCTAGCTCTCTCTTCCCAAACCCTGGCATGAGAAAAGAAACCAGATCAAAACCCTAGATCTGTTGTTCAAAAAAAACCTAGATCAAAACCCTAACTCTATTTAAAAAAAAGAAAAAGAGAAAAAGGAAAAAGAAAAAGAAAAAGAAAATAGCACTGTTCATCATCTCCTTCTCCCTTTCTTTTCTTCCCCATAGAACCCTAACCGTAACCCTAACCCAACTTCACACCGCCGCCTTGTCGCCGACCTCTTCTCTTCATCAAGGTTCAAAGTTGTGATTTCAGCCGATGACTCGGCGGGCACTGAGACGTATCGATTGCGGCGTCGCGGAAAGGACTCGACTGATACACGCGAAACGCTACATAGAAAACTTAAAATTCTGAAAAAATCATGACAAATCTTAAAAAATATATAAACATCAATATTTATGTATCACATGTTTAGAACATATCACCTAGCACACTAAACATAAAGAGAATGCATAAATACATGCGTTGTTGATAGAAACATACCAAAATACATGCATAATATAGTAAATTTCACAAATACATTCATAAATACCTGCATAATGTAGTCATTTTTACATTGAATTGCGATAATGCACAAAATCATTATCATAATCATCCATGCGATAAGTAGAGAAATTAGGTATATAGTTTTCATAAGAGGGTGTGACAGAGACAGAGAAAATGGGAGAGACAGATCGGGTGGGTGAGACTTGAGAGAGACAGAGGCAGAGAGAGAGAGACTGCGAGACAGAGAGAGACTAGGACTGGGAGAGAGATATGGAGAAAGAGAGAAGAGTCTCGATCTCTTTGAGAGAGACTGAAAGAGATATCGGGAAAGATAGAGACTGAGGGAGAGAGGGAGAGTTACCTGCGGCGACGGAGGTAGTCTCACAGGCGAGATCTGGATTGGTACATGTTAAATTTTTTCTCTTTTAAAACCTATGTTCACGGGTCTACAACTGAATTTTGACTGACTTGGGGCTGAATCGGCCTTGACTCGGTCGATTCAACCCGAGTCAAACTCGCCGATTCGGCCGAGTCAGCCCCGAGTCAGTCAAAATTCTTTACAAACCGCGACTTGGGCCTCGGTTTTGTCATGACGAGCTCCGTTCCGGTTATGACTTGGTTGAGTCGTAATCAAACGACCAATACTTCGAACCCTGCTTCATCGTTGACAGCCGCACCAACAGCTATCACCATCATCGCCAGCATGTCGCTGTCATCTCTGTCTTAACCCACGCCACCCTCGCAACCTCACCAACGAGATCTTCACATGATCTCATTGACGAGATCTTAACCTGCATCTTCCTCTTCAACGTCCGCCTTTGACTTCAATCACCGCGGATCTCATCTCGAGCTGCTCCAGCCGCCGCCACCCTCTCTTCGTCTTCTCGCGTCGTTGCAGCCCCGAACTTTCTTCTCACTCGTCCACTCGACGGGATCACATCGGCGACACAAAAAGGCCACTTCTACACCTCATCGTCGTGATCCCGCCCGACCACCTCCTTGTGGCTCGAGCTCCTCTTGCTGCTATGTTTTCTGTCAAAGATCAGCACCACTGCGGACCATTGAGACCCCCCACTTTGCCGCCATCGCCAGAGCTCCTCTCCTACGATCTGAGCTCTTTGTCGACGATCCACTAACCGCTACCACAACCACCCGCTTCTCCCTCTTTATTTCTTGCCGATTTGTGAGCCCAAGCCGGGTTTATAGTAGAATCGACCCGCTCGCATTACCCGATCCAATAGAAGACAGTTTTGGGTTTAAGTTGTCAAACCCGCGAAGCAAACTGGCCCATCGTTAGATCCAGAATCCAACCCGACCCGACTGAGCCGACCTACCGAGTTGACAGCCTCGACTCGGTCCCGACTCAGTCCTAACTCGGGCCAACTCATCAGGGTTATTTCAGAAGGGGTCTGTTTCAAGCTCGATTCGAGCCATTTTTGAAGTTGTCTTCTTCTAGTCTTGTCCAACTTGTGTTGCAGCTGTTCCAGAACTTTCCTGAAAGAATTTCAGCCATCAATCGTGGAGACTTGTCTAAAAACTTACATGACTTGTGCTTGAACGTAAAATACTAATCTCTTCAGGTTATATCGTAATTTGATCTAATTTTTTATTGTTCATTATAAACTTTAGTGGTTGTGCATTTATTTGTAGTTTGTTATGCATAATTGTTGGTGTTTATTGATCTCATTCGTCGGTTGCTTAACATCATCATTTAGGATTGCATTTCTTTGTATATAGAGATTGAGCCTTTTAGGATTGCATTTTTTTATCATTTAGTGCATGCATTTAGTTGTATTCGAGTCTAAAAATTTTGCATAATCATTCACTTGTTTGTATTCTTTTGCATTATACTGTGTCCTATGTTAAGTTGTAGATATGTCTGAGTTTAACACAAGATTTTGGTTGCATCTCTTAAAGTCACGAAACACAGATTCATAAGATTGCACTAAAAAGTGAAATTGTCGTGATTGGCGTGAGTCACGAAACACGGAATCACGTCGCACTAGAGAGCGTAATTATTATGATAGGCGTGTTATCATGAGAGGAGAAGTCCAACAAAATGGTAGCATAGCGCCTCCTGATTTTTATGATACATACGACTAGGGTTCAGAATCTTGGTCGAGTCGGACTCAATTCGCCTGAGTCGTAACTGAAACGGCAGTTGCCGATCCGAGAACGCGACAGGTTCCATGTTCTAGAGTGAGATTTGGTGGAATCGGCCTTGACTCGGTTGACTCGGCCAAGTTGACCCGAGTCAACTCGGTGTTGCGAGATGATTCAGGCCGACTAGACCGAGTCAAGGCTGATCCTGGACAGCAGTGTAAACCTGACCCGTTTCTTCGTGCACAAAAGGAAAAAAAGCAAAATTGGATCTAGGGCTAACCCGATCTTCACTTGTCCGTCGTTCGCCCGCCCGTCTCCGCCGCCTGCCTCCAGCTTCAGGTAAGCCTCTTTCAGACTGAGAGAGAGATAGTAAGCGGGTGAGACAGAGAGTCTCTCAGTCTTTCTCTTAGCCCTGATCTCTCTCTGTCTCGCTATTTTTAACCTACAACCCTCTCTTATTCTCTCTCTCACCCACCTGACTCTCATTTTCTTTGCCTCTGTCTCACCCCCTCTCTTTAGTTTAATTTAATTTAGTATTATTTTAATTTAATTTAATAGTATGGATTTAGGATAATTTAAAGTTAATTTAGAAGTATAAATGTAGTAAAAATATAATTTCATTTTGGTATATTACGACTGATGACGCATGTATTTATGCATTCTCTTTATGTTTAGTGTGTTAGGCGATATATTTTGGACATGTGATATATAAATATTGATGTCTATATTTTTTAAGATTTGTCGCGATTTTTTTAGAATTTTTGAGCTTTCTGTGTAGCGTTTCGCGCATATCGGCCGAGTTTGTTCTGCGACGCCGCAATTGATGCGTCTCAGTACCCGTCGAGTCGGCGGCTGAGACGGCGACTTTGAATCATGCATATGACCCTCGTGAATTTTGTGATTAGATAGCGCTCTTGGACTATTATTTTGATTTGTATTAATTTTCTAATGCGAGTAGAGTCCGATTTGCTACGTATGAACTAAGATATGCAGTTCTAGATTATCGGACTACCGTAGAAAGACAAGTAGAGAATATACTCCAGACCCTATAGAGACGTGGATGAAATGAAGAAAAAGTAAGGAAAAATTATTCCCTCTAGATTTTGAGTTTTTAAAGAGTTGATAATCTACATCAGGGAGACTTGTCTGTTATCGAGTATAAGGTTAAATTTGAGGAGTTTGTATTTGAATGTGGCGTTAAGATACATCATATTTCTATTATATATATGTTTTATAACAGATCGAGATATGATTTCAAAAAGAGCTGATCTTACATGTCATGAAGTTTGTCAAATAGACGTTTCTTTTGGCTTTAGAGCTAGAATTATCCACTTTTATAATCAGATAGCGATGTTCTACATGTGAGAGATATGGACACTATGCTTACGAGTGTCCCTCAATTGAGTGTTCTAAGTGTGAGTGTCCCTCAATTGAGTGTTCTAAGTGTGGAGAATTTGAATATTTTGATTAGTGCTCCTCAAAGAGTCAACATACTGATAATGTGAAAATTGATGACATTGATAATTTGAGGATTGTCGAGAATGTCCACATTCCTTTTGAGGTT
This sequence comes from Agave tequilana, assembly GCA_038442645.1. Classification (NCBI taxonomy): domain Eukaryota; kingdom Viridiplantae; phylum Streptophyta; class Magnoliopsida; order Asparagales; family Asparagaceae; genus Agave; species Agave tequilana. The sequence continues at coordinate 25,933 of JAVJIF010014241.1, forward strand.
ACTAGTAATATTGATGAGTTAGTAAAGACTAGTATACCCATACTTGATGAGACTCATATTCATGAGGAGAATATTAGTGACGTTCTGGATGCATAAGTTGAGTCTAGTACGTCGATATCGATGTTTCAGAGGATGATATTAATGATTCGGCGCACGTTTTAGTGGAGTCTAGTTTGTCCGTACAGGTTGCTAGGTATTCACTTGTCATACCTATAATAGAGCACGAAATTGAGTATGAGACAGTTGATATTAGCGTCGATACCTCTAGCAAGCCATCTGAGCTCCGCTCGTGCAGATTGTGATTGTGGTTGCTACTAACTTTTTTTTAGTGAGTCAATAAAATTCTTTATTATGGTTCATCAAGTTACCCTGATGTAAAACCACCTGGATCGCAATCACCTTCAAATCGTAACCAAAATTTAAATTGAGGATAGGATAAGATTTTGGGTTTCCACCCCTTACACGGGCTTCTCACCCCAAACTCGAGAGCCAATAAACTCGAGAATTTAACAAGATAATTTGAGGAAAAGTTTTAATCATTCAATAATTGTCCAATACAATATTCTAGGGGGCCTTATATAGGCTTTACAAGAGAGGAGTACTGGGAAATAACCGATGTGGTACTAAACGCCCACAAAGGAACACAAATAAAGCTAAAACAGCTACTCAAATAAGGCTGAAACAAAATACTAAATCCCCTGAATAAGCTAAGGCATGACAAGATAAAGAACTACGTGATGTCCTCATAATTCCCTCGGGGTGGGAGAAACTCGACCCTGTCGAGTGAGGACTATCCTCACGAAGCATCTCAATCGGGCCAAGGTGGTGGTCGTGGCAGCAGCATGAGTACATCATGTCGAAACCATGGTGGCGGAGGAGGAGCTGGTCTCCCTGACAGATCGGTTGTGGAAGATAGTAGCACGATCAAGGCACCGAGAGTAGAGCGAGGCGCATCATCCTGGCTGAAGACGGAGCTGATACCAGGATCCTACGGGCTATCCAACTCGTAAGCAATGTACACAATCCTCTTCAGAGTCATTTCGAAATCTTTCCGCCAAGCGTGCAACTTTCTCGTGGCCTCAGAGTGACTCGTAACCATCACCTTATTATCAACTGTAAATTTCTACAAAATACTATATGGATATGCAGCAAATTTATGAGTATCATTGCAATTTGCTATCGGTCTAGTGATGTCATCAATATATGCAACAGGCAGATGCAAAGCGGGAGTTATTCTAAGCATAACTTCTAACGATGGGAGAATGAGAGATATAATATGCCTAGAAGGACACAAATCTAACGATGGAGGTACACGGGACTCAGACACAAACTCTAAACAACCCGAAAAAGAAGTATTAGAAACCATTTGCTGGACCTTGGTAAGAAATTCAGGTGACTCCCTAAAAGATGAATTGTTAGGAATAACCATAAAACTAGGTTCAACACAAGGAGACTCGAATGGCTGATTAGGCACAGTGAGTATATTATGCTCAATTATCTCGTCCACGTCATCATTGACACTATCAGAAGACATGTGAATTTCATCAATAATCTGTGTGACAGAATCAACTGCTATGTCTTCGATTATATCAACAGTTTTAGAAGAAACTTGGTCATCCTTAACAGCCTTCGAATTGTCAACTTCATCAGTGGGCACAGTTCTAACATGTTAACTCTCTGAGGGGCACTGATAATTATAATGTCCATAGCCCTCACATTTAGAACATCTGACCTTGGCATTGACTAGCATTTTGAAAGTCAAGTCCAATTTTAATGCAATTTTAAAGGCATCTTCAACAATGTCTAAGTCATAGGGGCCAGTAATCATAGCACGTTTTATTTTAGGCCGTAAACCCCAAATAAACCTAGTTAGAGTCTCAGAAGGGTGCTCTCTTACTTCACTACGTTGGGTTAAGTCCTTAAATATGGTAATGTAATCATGAACGGACATATGACCCTGATGGAGATTGTGTAGCTGGTCTAAGTGGGAGTCCCTATAATGTTGATTAGTCATGATGCCTCAAGCAAACAAGCATATGCAGTGGGGAGCCTTAGAGTCAATTAAACTAGATGTATGCACTAAACAAAAATATCCTAAAGTTTAAGCCTAAAATGTAAATAAAAATGCATTCCTAAAATGATGAAAAGATGCAACCACTAGATCGAAGCAAATAGCATTTCAATCAACAAATTATAGCAATCCATATAGTAGTTGCAAGTAATCAACAGTTAACGAATTAGGTCAAGTTGTGATATCACCTGAGGTGGAGTCGTTCACGCCCAAACACAAAATTCTCGAAGATTCCTCAGAGAAATACTCACACTCAAGAATTGAGATCGCCCACAAGACTCTTGGACATCGGTGATAAGAAGTGGAAGCTGGATGCCTCGAGAATGGCGCAAATCGGGCTCAAATCGGGGCAGAAACAAGCTGTAAACTGTGGTGTGCTGATCTACTGAGTTGAATCTGGAAGATGATCAGAGCTTGAACCAGATTGTGACTGCTGTAGGAGCGTAGTACTGGTTGTCACGAATCCGCTGCCTCGAAAACGGCTCGATTTGGACTTGAAACGAGCTCTGAACGGCCGTCTGAAGTGTTGCGTTGCTTTGGACTGAGTCAGAACAATTTCAGGACTAGGGTGACTCGGGTGCAATCAACTAAACCCGGGCTGAACCAACTGGACGGGGTTGGGTTTGGATCCGACCCAACCCTTATATAGTTGGGTCGGGTTACTCTGTAACCCAACACCTGAGGCCCAGTTTATCTCCCCGACTCCAGGCTAGGGCAAAGGTGGAACGAAGGCGGCGGCGGCGGCGTTGCGATGTCGGCGGTCTGGAGCTATCGCCGGCGATAGGAGCTTCAGTCGGAGGCGCTTGCGAGGAGAGAGGGCGTCGGAAGGCGGAGGTGAGGGTAGTGACGCTCAGATCTGCCCCGATCAAAGCGAACGACGACTGGATCTGATGAGACGGTGGTGGCAAGAGACCAAGGGGAGTTCTCCGTTCAGCTTGACGCGACGGTGGTGTGGTGGCGTCGATCTAGGGAGATGTCGTCGTTGGAGGCCTTCGCTGGTGTCGGTGGCGACGAATGGGCGGTGAAGTCGAAGACAGAGGAAGAAGAGGGGGGCACGGTGTTGGAGATCTTCGATGATGATGGCTTCGATGGGGATGCTGGCGGCACAGGGGGGGCGGAGGAGATGGCGGCGACTGAGGAGCAGGCGAGGCTTTCTGACGAAGACACGACAAACTGCTCTGGTCGAGGGCGATGCGATCTCGGCGCGGACAGGCGACGACTCCGATCAAGGGCGGTGATTCCAGCAAGGTGCGGCGAAGCTTCGGAGATGAAGACGGCGGTGACTGGTCCGATTGTGATGGTGTGGGATTATCAACCATTGTCGGCGGAGGGAGGTGGGGACTTGGATAGAGAAGGTAGGGGAAGCGTCAAGGCGTGGAGATCTGAAGAAGGCGGCGTTCCGACGTGGCCTGGACAACGTCGGAGGAACTCGAACCCGATATCTTCCCTCTTCGATCAGTTCCTAGGGCTTGGACCCTAGCAACGGCGGCGCTGCGGTGAGGCGCCGGAGATGATGATGACGAGGGCAAGGCCGGAAGGCGCCCAATTTGGTGGAGGCGTGCTGTCAGTGGTGGCTTCCTGGTGATGATGGCGGCGGAAGGCTGTCGACGATGAGGAGATGAACAGTGCGAGATTTGGAATTAGCTGGGATTTTTTTTTGCCGGAATTTCACTGTAAAATTTTTTTCTTTTTTTCTTTTTTTTTTGAAACAGTGTATTTTTTTTTTTGAATGGATCTAAATCTGGAGTTGTTGTAGATCTAGGGTTTGGGGACTGGAAGAAAATTTTGAAAAAGAAAAAAATTTGAAGGGGATTGAAAACCGGTGCTCTGATACCAAAATGATGTAAAACCACTTGGATCGCAATCACCTTCAAATCGTAACCAAAATTTAAATTGAGGATAGGATAAGATTTTGGGTTTTCACCCCTTACACGGGCTTCTCACCCCAAACTCGAGAGCCAATAAACTCAAGAATTTAACAAGATAATTTGAGGAAAAGTTTTAATCATTCAATAATTGTCCAATACAATAGTCTAGGGGGCCTTATATAGGCTTTATAAGAGAGGAGTACTGGGAAATAACCGATGTGGTACTAAACCCCCACAAAGGAACACAAATAAAGCTAAAACAACTACTCAAATAAGGCTGAAACAAAATACTAAATCCCCTGAATAAGCTAAGGCATGACAAGATAAAGAACTGCGTGATGTCCTCATCATACCCATAGTATTTTTTCTTTTAATGAATGTTTGGAGTTATTTTTTGATCTTGGTCATATTTTTGTTGGTCCTAGTGATGTTTTACCGTTAGCAGTATCTGATATATGTCCTCGTAGGAAACTCATATATCTCTTTGTTCTATCTTTAGGAGTTTTACCTAGCGAGTTTGTTGCACTGTATTTGCCTGAAATGCATGATGAGACTTATACACAGATAATAATTTGCAATGATAACTATAAATTTGCTGCCTATTCACATAGTATTTTGTAAAAATTTGCAGTTTAAAATGTGGTGATGGTTATGATTCACTCTAAGAGGTTCTTTCTCAGAACTGTGAGTCAGTTGCTCGCTTGACGTATATATCTTATTAGAGTCTTGAGGAGGATTACTTCTATGACTGATGAATTGGATTCTCCATAGGATCCTTATATCAGTTTGATTTTCAGTGGACCGAATTTGACTTTTTTTGCTACTAGTGCCTTTTTAAATCTACTATCGATTGCAGATAATCCGTCACAGAGGCCAGTCTCACCTCCACCGTTGTGGTTCGGACTTGATGCATGACCGGTGGTTCCCCGAATACCACCATGGCCCAATTGAGATGTTTCGTGCGGGATCCCACACTCGATAGGGTCGAGTTTTTCCCACTCCGAGGAGACTACATGTGCTTTTTCAAATCTACCATCGATTGTAACTGATTCGTCACGGAGGCCAGTCTCACCTCCATTGCCGTGGTTCGAACTTGATGCACCACTGACAGTTCTCTGAACGCCACCATGGCCCAATTGAGATGCTTAGTGTGGGGAGCCCACACTGGACAGGGTCGAGTTTTTTCATACTCGGGGAGAAATGATGAAGACATCACGCCGTGTTGCATGCCATCAGTTCTAGTTTATTTTAGTTGCTTTATTTCATTTTGAATTTAGTCTGTTTTGACTTTAGTTGTTTTCTTTTTTAACTACCACATCAGTTATGTTCTGAAACTGAACTTTTGTAAAGCCTATAAATAGGTCTCAAAACTTCTCTTATTGACAGTCAATGAATGAATGAATTTTTTTTTTTGAGTTTTGAGTTCTTGAGATTGGAGTGTAAAGCTTGTGGTGTAAGTGGTGTGAAGCCTGTGGTGCAAGGAGTGTGAAACCCAAAGTTATCTAATTTCTTATTTTTTTTCTTAAACCCTAATTTCCCCTTTCTAGTTCTTTCAGAACCCTAGTTCCCTTTTTCATTGATTGAATGTGATTGCGATTCACCCTTATTACATTGCCAACTTTATAAATTAGGAGTTTATCATTAAACCCACTGTGCATCACCATAAACCGTAAGCGCCTTCGCCATTTGTTGATAAGAGCATGATTGATTTCTCTAGGGGTAATGTCTTTAATCCCAACCCCCCCCCACCCCAAAAAAAAAAAAAAAAAAAAAAAAATACACACACACACATCTTTTGTTTTTGCATATCTTATCACAATTGACAATTAGTTACCCACCTGTTCCACCCCCAATCGATTGTGAGTATCTGTCTATTCACAAATTGACAAATAGAGATTGTTTGACATTCAATTGGTTGCGAAGAATGTTCTCTTTTGGCATATAGAGATGGGGAAGAATGCTGAAATGTGATTAGTGGAAGAATGGGGTTTTTGGTGTGGACGGTCTTCCTTTTCTGGGGAAGACCATAAAAGAGACAGAAGCAATAATGGCTTAGAGTTTGTTGTTGTTGTTGGTGGTGATGCATGCTTAGGGATGCCAAATTTGCTGCGCTGTTTCCTGTTGTTCATGTTGGGGGATTTGGCTTGGATGATCATGAAATAGCAATTTTCAGTGACTATCACAATATAACACCTGAAGATAATTTGTAATCAAGATTATCAGTTGTGTTTACATGCTTGACAACTTTGATTCTATCTCACTAGGAAGTCATGTCTAAGGCATATATCTATAGCTTTTTATAAAACTATCAGTGTTCTAAAAATCGGTTTCATTATTCGTGTGGTTCAACACTGAATAATGATTAATCGGATTAATCGGAGATTAATCGGGGATTAATCGTTTTTGAAAATTTTAATATATTTAATTATATTTATACACAACTACATATGAATATATATAGAGTTAATTGTTGAAAATACCTAAATATTATACAAGAAAATATCTAAATGTGAAGTTATAAAGCATGATATGATGAACAAGACAATATGAATAAATAGTAAAAAAGGAGAAGTAAAAGAATTTATCTCTTCACATTAGTAATTTAAGATTTCAAATTTTGCAACATAAATATAAATCAAAGAACTTACTTTCAAAATAAGAAATAAAAAATTATTCAATTATCAATCAAAATAAAGAACTTTAAAGAATGATGGAGAAAGATTGCTAAATAAGTTAATTTGAAAAGTAATCAAAAATAATAAAATATAAGTATCACTTTATGTAAAATATACAATAATAAAATATTATAATTCATCTACTATTTAACAAATAACAATTCATCTACTATTTAATAAAAGAACATTATCAAATCAACATTACAACATAAACTACTTAGCGATCCAGCGCATACAAAGTGAAGTTTTTCAAATAAAAAAACATATGAAATACCTAAATGATTAATCGGGGATTAATCGGATTAATCAGGGATTAATCGGGCATTAATCGGGGATTAATCGGGAATTAATCATTTTGGACCCGATTAATCGCCCGAGTGCATAATCAGAGCGATTAATGTAATATTAAGCGGGCTATCACCGAATAGGATTAATCGGCCGATTAATCGGATTTTTAGAACAGTAAAAACTATAAAGGTGAAATTTTTTAACTTTTCCTATTTCATATGACTTGATATAGTGTTAGGAAGAATACAAATTTCATGTTATATGATGGTTGTGACTTGTGAAGCACGAACACTTCAAACTGAGTGACGTGTTTTTGTCAGACATGTGTCGGACACCGACACTTGCCCGACGCGTATCAGACACTCTGATGTCGTGTCAGATTTTAAACAACCATAAAATCATGTGTCGACATCGTGTCTCGGCATTAAATAAAATTTAAAGATCATATATTAGATATCTAAAAGTCACATATTGCTTAAATAAATATGAATAAAATATCGTTCTGACATAAGTAAATATGTTAGTAGAATTTATACTCATCACGAAATAGGTGAGATATTAGTTAGATTTTTTTTAGATTTTCTTTTTTGCTTTATTTGTTACTTTATAGAATTTATACTCATCACGAATTTATACTCATCACGAAATAGGTGACATAAGTAAATATGAAAAAAATCGGAAAATTATGTGTCGGCATTATGAGAGAAAATCGGAAAATTAGGAACAAGAGGAGAAAATTTATCTATATGTAATAATAATAAATATTATTTGTTGTGTCCCCGTATCCTGTTTTTTTGGATTTTTCCTCCTGTGTCCGACACCCGTGTCCATGCTACATTGGCTGTGATGGTTCATGCTTGGCATTTTATGGTTATCCTTGATATAAAACAACTTTAAATTATTAGGATGTCAGTAGTTCTACGAAAGTTTCGAAAATGGAGAAAGTGTTTTGCTTGAAAGTTGTGGTAAAGGCCTTACAAATCCTATCATAACTAGGGAAAGAACTATATTTGTTATCGGTGCATTATATATAATTACATATTACATGATTAGTGATGCGATTCTATCGTGCAATTAAACTATTTGTTGTTTTTATATCTGTCACCTCATTAAAACTATTCACTCACATCTTTAGGAGAGATTATATGCCATTGTGTTGGGGATCTTTCAGATTCTTCTGCTCACCTCGACATTTGGTATTAATAACGTATGGAATTAGTAAGCTTCGTCATTCTATAGAGCCTAATCAGATAATTCTACTTATTTTGTGGAGAAAAGACTCATCAATAAAGTTATGTAAGCATCTTGACTCTCTGTCTCTTAATTCAGTTATTCTGGGTTATTTATGTAGTCTGTTTAGACTGTAATATAAAGGAATTTATGTCAGGAAAATTAATTACCTGACTCTTTAAAGGAACTTCATGTTCCAATGAGAATAGTTAGCTGCTTTTCTTTATATGAAGGAATTTTTGTTCCAACAGTGGTTTTTTGTTCTTCCTGGACTCAGTTGTCATTTTCTTTATAAACAATGGCTTTACGCAGTTATCTTTCTAATTTTCTGGTGCAGATTAGAAGGGAAATAAAGATATTGCAGAATCTATGCGGCGGGCCCAACATTGTGAACTTACTTGATATCGTTAGAGATCAACAATCGAAGACCCCCAGTCTGATATTTGAATACGTTAATAACACAGATTTTAAAGTGCTTTATCCAACTTTAACTGATTATGATATTCGATACTACATTTATGAACTATTGAAGGTAAGTTAATCATTCAATTTCATAGTAAGTTACTTAATATCACTGTATATAAGGTAATGAAAATTTTAGTAACTTTAATCAACTCTTTCTTGGTTATGTTGCAGCTGTAATATAGGCTTGTACCTTTTTCCACACCTTCTCCATGATGTTTTGACTGTGAATGCTGTCTTGGATTGAATATTTGATAATTATTTTGCCCATATACTTTTACAAAGCTGGTATCATCTATAAATAGTATAAACATCATGACGTTGGACTAGCAAATGTTTAATATACCCTAATGCCAGGGAATGTTGTTGATCAGTTTGAATCCCCTAAAGAAAATAATCTTATAACTCTGTTCATGGAAATTCTGCCTAAAAGCTATATTGTTGACACGAGTGCACTTGCATTAAAACATTAGTGAAAATGTTACGAGAATGGGCCCATTAAACCTCATGGAGTGGCTAATAGGTCTAAAGCCCATTATGACCCAAAGAATAAACCTCTATTGTAGTTTTGGGTCTAAATATTTAACAACCTAACCATCTTTTTGCCGATTCCAATTCATATGTGGCTAAACCCATTTTGTATCACTCAATTATCTACTTGATTAGATGCAAGACACCTACTCCTAAAGAGAAATATCCTTAAATTGAGTACCCATGTTATGTTTCAACCAGTACGTTAAGATTTCTCTGGAACATGCTGCAATAGCAATCCAATAAAGATTTTTGAATTTTCACCTCTTTTTGTCTGATTTTCTTTATTAGGTATTGCATTCTCTTTAAGGAGCAACATTTTGTATCATTTTCTAATTCACAGTCTCCCTCTCTAATTGGTCGTATTAAGTAGTACCATTTGTTCCTATTATCATCAAGACATCAACTAGTAATAGATTTCTAGAGCATTGTCTATAGTGGGTGTGGATAGCTTGATAATTTCTCTCACATTTCGTGAAGAAGTCAAAATCTCCTAAGCTCCTCCATCCCCATCCCACCCCACCTACCACTCTTTATCTGATAACGAAATTACTATTAAACATAAATCATCAATAATTTACTTTCCCTCTTTTGTGACCTTAATTGCATTTTTTTCTGCTACTCCTGCCAAATCAATTTAGCTTGATACTTTTCTTAGTTTCTTGTCTCAGAGAACATTATATCATTAGGAAGTTTGTCATGTAACATTATCTATCTCAGCCTACAGCGTCCATCCTATGCAGGATTATATTTGATGTTTTTATAAGTCTGAAAATTTTACAAAATCGGGATGACATTGATGCTCCTATTGGAATCAATCGGAATTCTCATTTCAGCTCTTTAGCTGGTGCCATATAGTAAGCTATCCCAATTCTTGTTCTTCTTTTTGGTCCATGCACATTCTTAACGTGTCACCCTTCGTTATATTGTATAAATTTTTGAGGCCCTCACATGCTTGCTATAGCAAAAAAGGACGCAGTTCTTGAATAAATTTCAAATTTTGGTTTGGTCTTTGCGCTATCATTATGTTTATTAATATTAAATTACTAGTCTTTAAGTTTCCAGACATTTTTGTAGGCGCTAGACTATTGTCACTCACAAGGTATCATGCACCGAGATGTAAAGCCTCACAATGTAATGATCGACCATGAGCAGCGAAAGCTTCGTCTAATTGATTGGGGTCTTGCAGAATTCTATCATCCAGAGAAAGAGTACAATGTACGAGTTGCTTCAAGGTATGTTCTTTCATACAGTTTCATTGGCTTTATAGAATTTTGAAGCATTTTATCTTGCGAAAAATCTTAGTTTGATATAGTACAGCAGTGTAAGTTATTGACAGCCTGGTATTCAAATATCCATAGATATTTTTGTTCCAGAAACACTCTTTATATAGTTGGGAACTTCATGGCACGTAGTAGAAATGCTATGATACTGGGAGGCCTTGTTTATTGGAAAGTTGCATAGATTTAAAAATCACCATGAATACAATAGCAGACATGGGTGTATTTATAGAATTAAGATGATTTACTTGTGCTATGTTTAGATGTAATTCTCAAACTATGGGCACTGCCAGCAGTAAGGCTGAGTACAACTCTGGTGACACCCCTTCACAAAGTCACATACTACATGGAGTTGGAGGATTGCTAATTAAGGTTCAAATGTGTCACTTTATGTCTTTGAATGGCTATGTTCCACGTTTAGCTATGTCGAAGTCGTGATATCTTTCTTTTTTCTTGCTTCTGCAATATTGTAGCCACAAGAATTGGGTTTATATTTCAGGTCAATGTACAGAATGCAAGATGCACTAGCGTGCGGTGAGCTGGTGTATTCTGTGTAAACATTATATCCACCGTGATGCGGGTGCATATGCGGTTTGGTAGTTTTTCTTTGGGAAATATAGAGAAGTATCAGAAGATTCAAAAGAAGAAGAAGAAGGAATATGGAGAGTTCATGAGAAAAGAAGATATAAAGAGAGGAAGGAGAGGGAGAGGAATTAAGGGGGAAAGGAAAGAAAATAATAAGTCAAAAATGAAGGATTTGAAGTAAAGTTGAGTGATATCTAAACCTAGTTAAACCCAGGCAAATTTCAACATCTTAAATTGCCTTTTTAGATCCTTGATCAAGGCCTGATTGACTACTAAGCCCTCCACAATCCACTTTGATCAGTAATGTCTGGAAGTTCACATGGAGGATGATATGAGCGTAGCCATATAATTGCATGGTCGCTGGTAAAACTGACTCCTATGTCATGTTCTCCACAATCCACTCACTCAGCAATCTCTTTCAGCTTCTTTTCTTGGAAGTTCATATGGAGTATATTATGGACGCCAATTAATGCATGGTCCTTGATGAAATTGATTGAGGATGATGATGATTATGTTCTATACTATCATACTAATATTTAGACAGTTGATTAGAAAGAAACTGAAAGCTAATTACCTATTCCTATATATTTATTCAGATGTATGAATCTTACACGTATCATATGTTTGTAATCATCATTGAAAACCAAAATGTGCAACCACATATACAGACTTGATGTACATGTTTCCATATTGTTCATTTGTATTTGTGCAACTGTGTCTGCCTTATTTTCTCTCCATTTCCCTCCCAAATATTTAACTCCAAGTCAGAGATAACTGCAAAAACCTGCTAGAACTCAAATGTTGGTGAGGCATGATACCAGAAGTAATATTATCTGAAGTTGGATTTCCACCAAGGGAATCAAAATGTTATGATGATTTGTATGGGCATGGTTAATCTGCCATGGATAGAAGACAGTTGGTCCAATCTTCTAAGACCCAACAATGACTCAAATTTAAGTTTGTTTGATTACAAGAACTTAATGTTGGATGCCCAATTCCGTGATATGCAAGGATTACTTTAATTCCACCATAATTTTGCTGGTTTGTTATGTACACCAGGGGAGCATAAGGAATTTGTCTAGAATTTTCGAATGGATAAAGAAAATTTCCCTGTTTGATTAGAAATAGTGGACCTGAACCATCACTTGTTCATGAATTCTACTGTTACTGCTTAGAGTTAATTACACAGAAACTAAACTGGCTCTTGTTCTTGACGAAGCTTTAATGCTTTCCTGATCTATTCAAGTTGCAACCAAGTTAGTTATTGTGGCAATTAACCTCTGTTTATGCTTGATTCTGGAGTCATTATGTTATTCCAAGATCTCATCTTGTAGGTACTTCAAGGGCCCAGAACTACTCGTTGATCTACAAGATTATGATTATTCATTGGACTTGTGGAGCCTTGGTTGTATGTTCGCTGGAATGGTAAGTAGCAACAAATGGCTTGTTATCTATTAATATCTGGATTTGTCTCAGCTAGGAACTTCTTATTTACAGATATTTCGGAAAGAACCATTTTTCTATGGACAAGATAACCAGGATCAATTGGTTAAGATAGCCAAGGTATGGTATGGATTTTTGAAAATGTCAATGATTACTCACACTAATGTTTTTTGGTGAATCTGTTTTACACATGTCTAATTAAAGTTTATCAAATGTTGCAGTTCATTTTCATTTTATTACCATTTTTGGATAAACTCTACCGTGTAACATAGGCAATAGGTCCTATATTTTGTTAGATTTGTGGCGGAAAGTTGCATGTTGTTTCATGTTTCAACAACCCATAGAAAATTGTTGGTGCAATGGGTATTATTAGTTTCAGAAATCTTTCAGTTATATATTATTATCTTTCTGCTTTGTCTGTTAGTTTGTTCATTACTTTAGAAAGAGTGTTGAGGGTTCTTGATCCCCAAGCACCAATTCTGAAAAACAGGACAAGGCTTGTTGGTTATGCTGATAACTCATATATTCTTATGTTTAGTGTTTGCATGTTCAAGGTTGATGAATATTGTGCTTTGAATAAAGTTTCAAGTATGTGACTCTGAGTCATCTATTACAGGTGCTTGGAACAGAGGAGTTAAATTCATATCTCAGCAAATACCGCCTGCTGCTTGACCCACGTCTTGAGGCCCTTGTTGGGAGGTTCATCACATTTCTTATCCGCGATTCAATCTCTGTTTCTTTCAAAAGGTGCCTTCTTCCCCTGATTAAGGCTTTGTCTTTGTGCAGACATAGTAGAAAACCATGGACACGGTTCATTAATGCCGAGAACCAGCATCTGGCGGTTCCTGAGGTATATATATACTTAATCGAGCAATTTATCATCAGCTATTATGTTTCTTACCCCTTTTTTTAAACAGTAAGGTGTGCTGTCTATTTTGTATAGGCCGTTGATTTCGTTGACAAGCTGCTTCGGTATGATCACCAGGAGAGGCTAACTGCAAAAGAAGCAATGGTACTGTGAAACCTCACCACTTAAATTCTCCTTGCTTGTGTCATTATAATTTACTAGTTATCATCATCTCTTACAAAATCACTGGAAACACTGTCCAGGCCCATCCCTACTTCCATCCAGTGCGAGGGGCAGAAAGCAGCAGAACTCGAACTCAGTACCTTTGAATTTTCACAGGCCATTTGGCAAATGTTATTTCTTCCTGTGAGTTTTATATCTCTTTTTTCAAGTCATGCGATCTGTGTTGCCTGTGTGAATTATGCAATTGCTAATCAGACACAATAAAAACATTTCCAGCGGAGAATCTCTGCCTGTTGGCCATTGTCACCGTATCTGAACCTTTTTCTGACAATTTTACCGTCTTCTCTTAACCTCGGTCTTAACTATGAATCATGTATTCCTTCGTGAAGGGAAAAAAGGGGATTTAGGAGTGTGATTGTCATTTTTTTTTTTAAAATTTTAATTTTTATTTCAGATTTATTGAAGGCATGTACCTATAATTAAATTTGTGACAAAGGTTTGGGCCTACTGCCCCCATTCTTAAACTCTGTATTTCTAAACATATAATCATGGCCACACCTAGCTTCAAGTCTGATTGTTCAAATAAAAAAGTCATTTTAAGTCGACTTGGAAACGAGTTGGGGGCTAGCTAGCAGCCCGTGAATCTCAAGTGCAAAACTCTGCATCACAAAGCTGTTCCTGTGTCCACAAAGTTCAAGTTCATTGCATCTACTGTAATTGTGTGACAGTTACGCTAAGTTGCAGGACCCAAACAAGTGTGTGGCTCTTCCTTCATGTCCCAAGATCGTTGTCGGTCCAAAGCAAAAGCGACGATTCTGATCAATCATAAGTGAGCCCACAAAATTCATGGCCCAAAGAGGAGACAAATTGGGATCCAAAGCCTCTCATTGCCATCAAATCAAAGCATAAGAGCAAGTCTACATCTCTATAATATTATTATACTAAAGGGTGGCCACGAGAATATCCGGATATTATCAGGATCTAAAAAGTTTTAATTCGTTTTAGAAAAAGAGTATTTGATACTTGAGACAGGTTCAGATACATTGATTAGATCATTGTGTCTCTTAACTTGTCTTGGTCAATCGTTTTCGGGCTAAATTAGACACTTGCAAAGAATGTGCATGGATGTGGACTTGTTTGATTAAAAGGGTTACCAGTTCCTCATTTATCTAATCATCTTTTTTTTTTTTTCTTGAAATAACTGTTATGATTCTGATTTGTAATTCTGTAAAACAATTTTCAAAAGAGGATGATTATGATCTTTTTTTTTTTTTCCTTGTCAAAATGTTTATTCATAGAACAGCGAGGGCCACAGGTGTACTGAAGTTTCAGTGATATTCCCTCTTAAAAGAAACAAACAAATGGGAAAAGGACAGAGCTCGTGGACTCCTTTCAGCAGGTACCATGACATTGATCTCTTTGAGAACATGTCACTCTGAACCTTGGCCTGGCCCTAGGATCGCTTTTTTGAGTTAGTTCTTATCCTTAGCCCATTTGGAGAGAGAATTATCTTTTTAGGGAGGGAGGAGAAATATATGATACACTGATTATTCAAAATACGTAACTTATCTATACGTATTAGCCATTGATGCTTGTAAACACACTTATTTGATTCTTGCTATATATTTATGTATGAAAACTACAATAAGATGTGAATTAAATACTTGTCAGTTCATCTGAAACTTGCTAGTTCAGTTAAAATCGATCAATTTTTATTAAATAAACTCGATATAAGTAAAATAAAAGAGTGGAACTATAATTTTAAATCACAACTCACTGACTTTATGTATTAACCTATGTTCCCCCCCTCTATAATTAATTTATAAATTTTTTAGCTACGTATGTATGATGGAGTAGTATTTTGTTAACGTATACACAAAATATTTTTATTGATATGTTTCTCAAAATTAGGTACCTTAACGTATCCGTATTATATCATATGGGATACTTGAATTTTTATCAGTATGAACTCTCACAATGAGATTTCTTCCTCCCATTTGTTGCCAATGGCCACTGATCCCATCTTCATTGTCACATCAACAATAGAGAAAAAATGATACTCCCTCCGTCGGCTTATTATGGGCGGATTTTGACTGGGCATGAATTTTAAGAAACTCTAGTTGAAAATTTGCGTGTTAGAGAAATTTTATTTTTACCTTTACAACTAGTTAAAAATAAGAAAGGTATTTTTGTTATAAAGAGAAAAAAAATAAAGGTATTATTTCATATTTTATATTGAAAATAATAAAAATAATACTGAAATTCAAAATGAATTAATAATTTGAGATAATTTTTTTTAAAAAATAAAGTACTATTTTCAGACGGAGACGGAGGGAGTAGGTTTTAGAGACGTTCAGTACACTGTAAGCCCCACATGTCTTTTGGAAGGCAGGGGCATTGGATGGAGGACAAAACTTGTTCCCAAAATAACCATGTTAGCAACTCATTTACTTGCACATTCCGCAAAAGGGCGTGCGGACCTTGCCCTTAACGAGAGCCTCTGCAGGGGGCACATGCAGGGTCATTTCCGGAAGAGTGAAACGTATTCCTTTCTGCCCTTATCTCAAAAGGTTCAGAGCCTCCACAGTAACTTTCTTGGGACTGAAAGCAGCTCCATCAGTCCTTTCCATTTTTGGATTTTTCAAAGTTTGATGATTGATTGATTGGGGTCATGGTCAAATATCAAAGCTCTGAGTCTGCAAGTGTGAAAAAAGTTTTGCAGCAGTGATGGAGCTGGTCATTTTGGGAAGAGCTTGAATTGCCACTTCACTCAACGACTCTATTGTTCTATGTGAGGCTTTTTTAGCTTTATACTTTTTTGTATGTGTGCGTGTGAGAGGGGGAGAGAGAGTCAGCTATAGGGTTTTATCAGCACAACTTATTGTCACTCTACAATCAAACAACCATAAAACCCTAGCTAAAACCCTAGCTGACTCTCTCTCTCTCTCTCTCTGTTACGGTGGAAATTTTCAGCTGATATATAATAACATAATCATAACAATAGTCCGTATCTAATTTTTTTTTAATATCGGTTGCTTTATTTCCTTTTTTTTTTAAATGTCAAATTAACAACTACTATATTGTTGTTGTCTTTGGCTGGTTCGGTTTTTTGTGTTCATAATTTGAAATCGTGACATCAGTGTCATATCGATTGGAGGTTTTTGATTCCTGAATCGCCAATATTGGCTATTTGTCTCTTCATGTCATCATTATTAGAATTATTTCCATCTTATTGGGTCATATTGGCAAGACGATATTTCATATCCTAGTTCTCTCAGCTACGATTTTATTACTCTTATAGCTTGGTTGTTTGTTCTGTAAATATGCCAAAATTGAATTTTTTTGGTCTGATACGTAAATTTCATGAGTATTTCCTCACCTCTACTACTTTTTGTTTACTGTGAAACTGAAAAGAAGAAATATGTAAGCCTCACGTGGAATCTCAACTTTTTAGTAGTACAATGTTGTGTCAAAATTTCAACCTAAAAACTCGGAACATACTTGACCCTTCGAACATGGCCATACATAATGAACTATTGTTTTTTTGCACATGTTTTAAATCATCTCGATTGTTCTTCCATTCTGTTTCTGATCAAAATAAATAACCTCTAACTTTTACGGATCTTTTTAATGAACTGATATTTTTTTTGGATAGAAATAAATAAAAAAATTGATTATAAAGCAAGGGAACAGTAGGGGTGGGGCTGGCATGGTCTACCCTTCAATGTGACCCTCACTCAAAATTTATCAGTAGAGAGGCGTAAAGAGAATACACATGTTGATACCTCCTTTGATATCTCTCTCTCTCTCTCTCTCTCTCTCTCTCTCTCTCTCTCAAATAATTTGCAAGTCAAGTCAGCAGCATATCCACCCCGGCCGCAGCCAAAATCTCTTCATTGTCTCCTCTTCTACCTGCAAATCTGTACTGTGGTGCCATCACATCTGACAAAATCTTGTACCTTCCCTCCTTAATTAATGTCTCCCTTGTTACTCTTATTATTAGACCGAGGTCTAGAAGAAACGTGAAATTTTCTTTACCTAAAGTTAGAACTAGGTAAGCCAAGTCTTTCAATAACTATAATATATCAAAATTTGTGTATGTAATATATATATATATATATATATATATATATATATATATATATATATATATATAGAGAGAGAGAGAGAGAGAGAAATGTAAATAAGCTGACACAGGAGGCAACTCCCTCCTATGTCGCACTCAAAAATCATATTTCCCGAATGAATTTTCAAGATCCGATCGCACATTATCATCTTCATATTCTAAGATGTACACATATAAAAAATTAAATGATTTGAAGTTTGTTTATTCTATTTTCTTTGGGTTCAAACATTAACGGTTTTTTAATAATAGAACAAAATGGAACGATTACATCAATGAGTAAACGAACTTCAAATCACTTGATTTTTTATATGTGTATATCTTAGAATATGAAGATGATAATGTGCGGTCGGATCTTAAAAATTCAATCAGGAAATATGATTTTTGAGTGTGACATAGGAGGGAGTTGCCTCCTGTGTCAGCTGATTTACATTTCTCTCATATATACATATATATATATACATATATATATATATATATATATATAATATATATATATATTATATATATATATATATATATATATATAATTTTGAGTACGACGAGTTGCCTCCTGTGTTAATTGATTTACATATTCCTCATATATAGAGAAAAATGAGGATCAGCTGGCACGGTAGGCAACTCTATCCTACGTCACACTCAAAATTTAAGTTTTCGATTGGATTTTTAAGATCTGACCGCATGTTATCATCTTCATGTTTTAAGATATACCCCAATAAAATATCACTGATTTGGAATTTGCTTACTCCATTTTTTTTGGGTTCAAACATTAACTGTTTTTTAACAGTGGAATAAAATAGAATAATTAGATCAATGAGTAAATGAACTCCAATTCAATTGATTTTTTATATGCGCATATCTTAGAACATGAATATGATAATGTACGGTTAGATCGTGGAAAAAAATTCGGGAGATATAATTTTTTAGTATGATATAGGGCGAAGTTGCCCCCTGTGTCAGCTGATTTATATATTCCTCATATATAGAGAAAAATGGGAATCAGCTGGTACAGGAGGCAACTTTGTCCTATGTCACACTCAAAATTCAAGTTTTCAATTGAATTTTTAAGATCCGATCGCACTGTATCATCTTTATGTTCTAAGATATACCCTATAGAAAATCACCTGATTTGGAGTTTGCTTACTCCATTTTCTTTTGGTTCAAATATTAACGGTTTTTTAACAGTAAAATATAATGGAATGATTAGATTAATGAGTAAACGAACTCCAATTCAATTGATTTTTTATATGCGCATATTTTAGAACATGAACATGATAATAAATGGTCGGATCGTGGAAAAAATTCGAGTGATATGATTTTTGAGTGCGACAGAGTTGCCTCCAGTGTCAGCTGATTTACATATTCTTCATATATAGAGAAAAATGGGAATTAGCTGGCATTGAAGGCAACTTTGTCCTATATCACACTCAAAATTCAAGTTTTATCATCTTCATGTTATAAGATATAGCCCTATAAAAAATCATCTGATTTGAATAATTGTGCCTTTGATTAAGTTGGGTAATTGTGCCTCATAAAGCATAAATATTCACGCGTAAAAGTGATCCATATAATCAATAAAAACTCTTAGTTTTGTGACTTTGTTTGATCGGGTCCTTAAGTCCCTAGGGTGTTTTCTCACCTGGTGCCCTATGACTGTCCGGTTTTGGAGTCACCTACTAAAGGCTCGTTACATGAGTGAATAAGAATACCTAATAGAACTAAAGGATATTACCGCCATAATATGTGTAAAATAAGACATAAGAGTTAGAGTTGAAGAATCCTTAGTCAAAACATTCACAGTCACAAAAGTACATATGATTTAGCGTAAAATAATAGACTAAGTGAGAAATACAGTTTTAATCCTTAATTTAATTGATAACAAATTTCTGAATAGAGACTAAGTTTAAGAATGAATAGTTTATTGATCCTAAGACTTATAGGTTACTTGATTTTTATAAGAATACTTCAAATCTGTTTTTCTTCTTTCAAAATGTGGTTTCAAAATACGAACACTTTATTTTTCTTTTTTTATAGGTTTTGTGGGTGTAATTCTGAAAACTCTTAGGAGACTACAACCACTCCTCTAGAGATAACCTAAAGGTTTAAAGGCTTAGTGCACATGCTGAGTGCAGAGTATATTTTGAAATCAAGATTTAAAGTGTGTGTGCTTTAGCTTCCTCGATACTTCCGTTATAGCATAGAGGCTAAAACAAGTCGAATCCATAAGGACGGGAGGCGATAGAAGCTTTA
This sequence comes from Agave tequilana, assembly GCA_038442645.1. Taxonomy (NCBI): domain Eukaryota; kingdom Viridiplantae; phylum Streptophyta; class Magnoliopsida; order Asparagales; family Asparagaceae; genus Agave; species Agave tequilana. Next base: position 45,769 of record JAVJIF010014241.1, read on the forward strand.
CCGGTTGATTCACGTGTTTGTTAAAAAGTTCTTCAAAGTTTTAAAGAATGAAAAGAAAATAAAACAAGAATGAAAAGAGAAGTACGGTGAAATACGAAGAAGTGGGAAACATAGAATAGAATGGTATTTGTGGTTTTTGGAATATTTCTAAAACAAGTGAAAGAGAAAGAAAACTCATGGCCACTAACTACTAATGACTTCACCAACACGCTAACCTCTTAGTGATAGTTGTCTCACATGTATCATTGGCCATCACTAGTCCTTGGTTCAAGAGCAATTCAAAGCATGACTCATATGTAACTCATCACAACCCAACTCAACAAACAAGTGCAAGCTACACTTAAATCATCAAAACCCAATAAGAGCAAGCATGAAGTAAAGTAATGTTAGCTTGTTAGTGGTTGGGAAGTTAGAGTGTTGAATCCATCATCATGAGCCATTATGGCTCTTGCAAGAGCAAGGCCAAATCGAAGCTATTAGATTCATGTGGATTATCATAAAAGAAGTTAGTAAGTTGGTGGTTAGTAGTTAGTTGCCATGAGAGAAAACATTAGCTATGCATGTAAAAGAAGTTAGATAGAAAATAAAGAGAGGTAAAGAGAGCACCTTTCATAACTTGTCACCTTCTATTACAAGCACTCTTGCATTCCACTCATGTATCACTTTTTCTCCTAATATAAGATCTAAAACAAAATGAAAAATATAATGGGGAAGAAGAACTAACCTAAACTAAACTACCCTAAACTAAAACATGAAAATGAAACTATCTTAAACTCTGTATATCTCCAACTCTGGAACCCCAGGGGGGTATTTATAGGCACTAGGGGAATAGGGGGCCAGGGGACAAGCCCTGGCCCAAAAAGCAACCGCGGCCCCAATACGGCCGCGGAAACGCGGTCCAGCACGCGTTTCTGCTGTCATACTGAGGCTGCGCGCGCGGCGCTTCGAGCCGCGCGTGGTCCCGTCTGTTCTCTGTCAGGCTCCGTGCCCGGTTTCTAGTTTGCAGCCCCTGATTTTGACAGAATCAGCTCTTTAGGTCAATGGCTATCTTTAATTGGCCTTTAATCACCAATTAAATTGTGATTTAGGGTCTTCTTCATCATTGCATACCATGGACCTAGAATCAAGCAAGTAAAGCTTTATTAGCAGAGTTTAATATGAAATCAATGTGAAGATGTGATACAAATTATGCAAAAATAGAGACTAATCACACCCCCCACACTTATCTTTTGGTCGTCCCGAGCAAAACAAAAAACTAAGAAATTATTACACCACTTTTGCAGGTGACACGATTGTACTGAGCATGTACAACAAGCCGTTAAACTTCTAAGTTTTCCCTAGAGGAGGAGTTTTGTCTCCTGAGGGTTTTCAGCGGATTACACCCACAAAATCCATAAAGAAAGAAATCAAATGTCAGTATTTTGAAAACGCATTTTTGAAATAGAGAAAAGTTTTGAAGTATTTTTGCTAAAATATAAGTGATCCAAGGTCAGAGGTTAACCAGAAATTGTTCTTTCTTAAATTAAGTCAAAATGCAAAAAATTTTGTTATAAATTAAATGTAAGAATTTAAAATTGAATTGACTCTTTGATCTTTCATAAAACTCTTAGAAAATATGCACTTTGTGAATAGTGAAAGTTTTTGGGATATCGACTCTAACTTTCGTGACATTTATTTATATTATATTTATTTTTTCTTTTTTTCTTTTTTTCTTCCCTTAGTTTTCTTAGGCTTTCTTAATTTACCCGGGTAGTGAGCCTTTAGCCGGTGACTCCCAAACTAGATGGTCTTAGGGCACCAGATGAGAAAATATCTCTCGGACTTAAGGACTCGATTAAACAAGGCCACAAAACTAAAGGGGATTATTTTGTTTTTTTTCCACCGTTTTAGGTATGAATAATCATGCTTCCTGAGACATAATTACCCAATTTCAATAAGTGATTTTTATTTATCATAATTTTTTTAATATATATTTTTTATGGCATTTTTAGTCTTTGTTTCAATCCCAAAATTGTGTAAGTGTGAAGTGCATAAATCTAAGACAAAAAAATTCAAGATCAAATTATCTTTTCAATCTTACTTTTTTATCCTAAAATTTAAACAAAATCTATTACTTTGACTTGTTTAAAATTTCATAATTTTAGGTCTTCCTAATTCCTAAGATAATCTTAATTTTCTTAATAATGGATCAAAAACTATTTCTCTTGTTTCAAAAAGTTTTGTAAAAAGAAAAGAAAATGTTTTTTTATTAAACGAAGTGTAAAAGAAAGAAAATATAAAATTAACTACGTTAGTAAACCCTCCCCCACACTTATCTCATGCATGGTCCTCAATACATCGTGAATGTGTAAATACATGAAACAAATGGAGAGGGACGGAAGATTACCTCAAGGAGGTGGCTCTGGTGGTAGTCGGTTTGGGTCAAGTGTTGCGACCCAATCAAGATTGTGGATCCAGAAACCCTCCAAGGACCTCTCTAATATGACCCCAGAAAAGAATGATAGATTGAATGGTCTTATTGAAAAATTTATCCCCATCTAATTTTCAATTTTTAAAAATAATTACTGAGTCACTTTTGTCAAATCTTGTCCAACAATGAAGTGTGATTTTTGAAAATGATGGATTTGGACTTAAATGGAATAGAAAGAAAAACCAATATCGACTCGGGAAGTTGACTCAGATCAAGTCGAGAGTCAACAATGAGAGTCAAAATTGGTTTAAAAATAGGGTCCACATCAAAGAATTGATGTTCACACACTTTCCCCATAGTGTGATCATAAGATATTGGTGATTCAATTTCACAGTGTACGGGTACAGGATTCAATCTTGACTCCAGAATAGAGAAAAAAATCTGATAAAGATACCGGAGTCATTATTGAATCAAAAAGTGAAATGGAGTTCCCAACAGGAAGTTCAGGATCACATTCAGGTTCGATTTCAATTTCAGGGAAGGGATAACTCGCCAGAAGGTCCAGGTGACTTTCATAACTTAGAGTTTGGTCAAGTTCAAATGTGTGCTCTGAAATTGAATCTTAGTTTCTAAAAGAACATGATTCTTAGGTCCAATCGATTGAGTTAGGAATATGTCAACGGTTGACAGGAAAGATTATCCTCCTCTCATTGATCAAATCGCTCATAATTGAGTCTAACCTACTGATAGGTTGGGTAACAGAATTCGGATTTGGAATCATGTCTTCCATACTCTTGGCAATTGATTGATAATATGAGTATGGACGTCGATTTTGAAAATTATGGTGAAATTGTGAGTCCATCGGATTTTGCAATTGCTGCTCGGACTCATGGAAGGGTTCCATACTCAAGTCCAGTATTGATGGTTGTTCATTTTGAATAGGTGAGACAGGAAAAGATGAGTAGGACTCGTGAAAATTTGTTTGAGATGAGGAGTCTAACATGTTTTGCATTCTATCACAAAAGACTTCCAAACGCTTTTCTAGCTCAGATTCTTCTTCAATTGGATCCCTAGAAAAGGAGTATGTGGAGTTTGATGTGGGAAGGATTGTGAATTGAGCAAATTTTGCATTTATTGTAAGGACTCTTCTATACTCCTTTCCAAATCAGATTTTTCTTCGGTTGGTGGAACAGGAAAAGGAGTATATGAACCAAAATTGGGGAATGAACTTTGTGAAAATTGTGGACAAGGCGGTTGAAAGTTTGACTCAGAGGAGTTGAATCCCCATGGGCTCTGTGAAGAGTAGAAATTATTTTGAAAATCTTGATTATAGGATTGGAGATATGGGTCATATTGAGTCGGATAATCCAAACTCGGCATATATTGTTGGTTCATGTTGTACATAGCCGGGTTGGAGTTATCCGAGTCAAATGAGGTCGGAGTGAAATATGGATTCATATTTGGATTGAAAGAATTATTGTTGTTAAAATCCATTTCACAATATACAAAAAAAAAAAAAAGAAAACAAACAATCAAACAAACAAAGAAAAGAAAAAGAAAACAAGCCTATGCTAGGTTGACTTAGACTTAGACGACTCCTAACTGGTTAGACTGTCCACGGGGTCTATTGTTGGAGGCTGACCACGAGTTAATCGGCCAGGTAGGGGTAAGATTAGTGGGAGGTATCCGTGCCGAGGCAACGGGCCTAATTATACCAAACCACTGTTCTTCGAGGTTTCTCCTTTCAATCCCCAACCTTAGACACCGATTTAGCAAGAGTCAAATTCTAACAAATTCCCCCTTAGGTCAATCTCCTAAATGAGTCCGAGATGTCCCTAGGGGTCAACATCTAGCAATTTTTATTAGGCTTGAGTTGTGTGAGTGGGGAGGTGATTTTTGGGCTAAGGGAGGGTAATAACTTTCCCACCTTATGTTGTATTGGGTGATGCCCTTAAATTAAATTTATGCAAGTGTGCAATATAGATAAGCATGAATACAAAAAAGCGAGTAAATCATTGAATTGTTTGTCCTATACTATATGTAATGCCATATGTACACCTCCTATCACAACAACATAAGAACAAAATACAGTATATTGGAATAAAAATTGACACGTGCCTAGATGCAAATGTCTAAACCGTTTTAAAGTATCCAATTTCTATATTTTACTTCTTAAAATTATTTACAGTGTACAAGTAATATAAACAAAAATTAGCAGCAGAGTATATGAATGTACAAGAAGTTACCCGACCACACTTGAGTAAGTGTGGACTTCTGCAATACTAAAATTTAACCTGGACACCAAAAAACAAAGAAGAAAAGTTAACAAACTTGTGAAATCAAACCGTTCCCATCCCCAGCAACGGCGCCAAAATTTGATCGGGGTAAAACCGCGCACAAAAGTGTATGTTTTGAAATCAAGATTTAAAGTGTGTGTGCTTTAACTTTTTCAATACTTCCGTTATAGCATAGAGACTAAAACGAGTCGAATCCATAAGGACGTGAGTCAATAGAAGCTTTACCGGTTGATTCACGTGTTTGTTAAAAAGTTCTTCAAAGTTTTAAAGAATGAAAAGAAAATAAAACAAAGAATGAAAAGAGAAGTACGGTGAAATACGAAGAAGTGGGAAATATAGAATAGAATGGTATTTGTGATTTTTGGAATATTTCTAAAATAAGTGAAAGAGAAAGAAAACTCACGGCTACTAACTACTAATGACTCCACTAACACGCTAACCTCTTAGTGATAGTTGCCTCATATGTATTATTGGCCATCACTAGTCCTTGGTTCAAGAGCAATTCAAAGTATGACCCATATGTAACTCATCACAACCTAACTCAACAAACAAGTGCAAGCTACACTTAAATCATCAAAACCCAATAAGAGCAAGCATGAAGTAAAGTAATGTTAGCTTGTTAGTGGTTGGGAAGTTAGAGTGTTAGATCCGTCATCATGAGCCATCAATGGCTCTTGCAAGAGCAAGGCCAAATCAAGGCTATTAGATTCATGTGGATTATCATAAAAGAAGTTAGCAAGTTGGTGGTTAGTAGTTAGTTTCCATGAGAGAAAAGATTAGCTATGCATGTAAAAGAAGTTAGATAGAAAACAAAAAGAGGTAAAGAGAGCACCTTTCATAGCTTGTCACCTTTTATTACAAGCACTCTTGCATTCCACTCATGTATCACTCTTTCTCCTAATACAAGATCTAAAACAAAATGGAAAATACAATGGGGAAGAAGAACTAATCTAAACTAAAGTACCCTAAACTACAACATGAAAATGAAACTATCCTAAACTCTGTATATCTCCAACTCTGGAACCCCAGGGGGGTATTTATAGACACCAGGGGAACAGGGGGCCAGGGGACAAGCCCTGGCCCAAAACACGGCCGCGGCCGCGGCCATACTGGGCCGCGAGCGCGACGCTTCAAGCCGCGCTCGGTCCCTTTTGTCCCCTGTCAGGCTCTGAGCCCGGTTTCTGGTTTGCAACCCCTGGTTTTGACAGAATCAGCTCTCTAGGTCAATGGCTATCTTTAATAGGCCTTTAATCACCAATTAAATGGTGATTTAGGGTCTTCTTCTTCATTGCACACTATGGACCTAGAATCAAGCAAGCAAAGCTTTATTAGCAGAATTTAATATGAAATCAATGTGAAGATGTGATACAAATTATGCAAAATTAGAGACTAATCACGTGACCTGCGAAAGTAATCTAATAAACTTTTAGATTTAGTTTTCTTGTTTTGACGAGCAAAAGATAGGTGTGGGGGTGTGATAGTACACGTATTTTACATTATTTATTATTACATTCTCACATTTATTTTTAATAAACTTTGCTAGTTTAACTCTCTTTTTGTTTAATGGTGTGCATGTCTTGTTTAATGGAGAAGGAGAGAAAATGAACCCAAAAGCCTAACTGAATTCAGATTTAAATGGGTTTAATCCAAAATCAAAGATTAGAACAGATATTCAGAAGATTCAGAGGGATAAGAGTAGTTCTAACTAAAGATCTAAGTGTATCAGAGAAGCATGAATCTATGCGTTCTCGATCTGGTCCAATAACTAGATCTTTTTCGCGGATCCATGACTCTGGCGCAGATCCGCGATAGAGTTGAGGCAGTTGGGGGAGCGTTTGCTCCCCTATCTTGGCACTTCTCTCCTTCCACTTTTTCCTATAAATACTGCAAATTCAAGACATAGAGAGAGATTAGGCTAGGATTTTACTTCTAGTTTAGTGTAGGTTTTAATTTTAATTTTTTATTTTAATGTAAATTTCTATTTTCTTTATAGCTAGATTAGAGAGAGATTTAGAAGAAAATGTGAGAGAGTGGTTTCAAGAGTGATACTTGATATAAAATGTTTCTTTTTCTTATAGTTTTTCAATGTAATCAAAGCTTAGTTTTTATGTTATTCTTCTTATTTTTCTTTAGTACTTGCTCTCTTATATTTGATCTCAATCCCTATGAATCTAATGGCCTCGAATAGGCTTTGCCCTTGTAAGAACCACTGATGGTTTATGATGATGGATCTCCACTTATAAACGGGTAAGTTCTGTATAATTTCATGCTTACTTTTCATAGTTTTGATAATATAATATAGGCAGTTTGAAATGAGGACAATCTTATTTTTCATGCGATGATTGCCTTCAACCAAGGTAAGTCGTTGCTAAAGATCCAAGATGAAACAAGCATCAAGAAGTAAGTACTAGTAGGAACACTAATAAGTTTTAACCTTGTTTCTTCTTTTCTTTCAATTTCTTTAAAAATAAAAAATACAAACATTTTCTTTCCATTTTATTTTTCTCTTTCTACTTCTCTTTCTTCTAACTTAACATAGTTTTCTTTTATTTTCTTTTAAATAAAGAACTTCTTAATCGATTTAAGTGATTTAATAAGAATACCAAGACTTTTTTTTATCGCATCCCTCCTTGAGAATCATGATGCGCTTGCCCCTTTTCTATAGCAATAGTATTGGGAATCTTAGCAAATGTAATCTTAATTTTTTAACTTTAACTTTCTGAACGGGTTACGCCTTGATCATTGAGTCGAAGAGATGATGAGGTACCTTCCTATAGATAATATAAAATGGTGACATACTCGTTGAGCTGTGGATTATGCTGTTGTAAGTAAACTCCACTTGAGGAAGAGTTTGATCCCATGCTCTTGGCTTTTCTCCACATATGCTCCTAATAAAATTGCCTAATGTGCGTTGACAACAACCATTTGTCCAGATGTGTCGTGGTAAGATGTGTCAAATCTTCTCCATAGAGTAGTCCAAAAAGTAGCTAAGAACTTGCTATCTCTATCAGAAACAATAGAACTCAGCACGGTATGCAATCTCACAAACTCTTGGAAGAATAACTTAGCCACATGCAGTGCATCAGAACTCTTTCGGCAAGGAATATGTGCCATCTTAGAGAATCGATCAACTACTATGAAGATGGAATACACATTCTTTTGTGAGCGAGAAAGTCCCAATACGAAATCCATGCTCAAGTCTTCCCAACTGTCTTTGGGAATAGAAAAAGGTTTATACAAACCTGTATTTTGAGTTTGTCCTTTAGCGACATGACAAATCGAACAACTCCTCACAATGGTAGCCACATCCTTCCATAATTGAGGCCAATAATATCTCTATTCAAGACTAGTTGTAGTCTTGTCTCTTCAAAAGTGTCCTGCAAGCCTACCTCCATGTAGGTCTCTAATAGCTTTCTCACTCAAAGAAGTCCTTGGTACACATAAACGACTTCCTTTTAGAGGAAATTTGTCTAAGATATAAACACCTTTGTGCGTGTTGTCATGATGAATACTTCTCTCAAATCTCAGCAAAATCTTCGTCTTCTTTATATAGCTCCTTCAAAAGTTTGAACCCAATAACTTCACTTTGCAAAGAGATCAACAGTGAAATTTTTCGACTTAATGCATCGGGAACTTTATTATCTACTCCAGATTTGTGACAGATCACAAAGTTGAACTGCTCAAAGCAGAATGCCCACCTTGCATGCATCTTGTTGATGCGCTTCTAGTTCTTGAAGTGTTGGAGTGATTGATGATCTAAAAATTGTACAACGTCACTCCTATAAGATAGCTCTCCTATGTCTTCAATGAACAGTACACCACATACATTTTTTTCTTATACATAGAATACTTTTGCCTTTGGTCATTTAAATTTTCACTGAGAAAGATAATAGTTTTCTCTTTTCTTGTGAGAATATCGCTCCAATGCCCACTCCACAAGCATCACACTCTAGCTTAAACGCTTTCTCGAAATTTGAAAAAAAACTAAGATAGGGGCTTTAGTAAGCTTATCCATTATGAGTGCAAAAGCTTTACCGACTTCGTCAGTCCAAACAAAAGGTCCTTTCTTCTTCAAACAATTTGTCATAGGTGTGACCAAGCTACTGAAATTGTGGATGAATCATCGGTAGAAATTAGCTAGGCCATGAGAGTTTCTTACTTCGGTAGCACTTTTGAGTGTGCGCCAATCTCAGGTTGCCCTCACTTTCTCCTCATCTACATAGATCCCTTGTGAACTGAAAATAAACCCCAAGAATATTATGCTCGTAGTCATGAAGGTGCACTTCTTTAGGTTAATATATAATTCATTTGCTTGAAGAACTGTTAACACGTCCCGTAGATGTTATAGATGCTTGGCCTCACTAGCACTGTAGATAAGGATGTCATCAAAATAGACAACCACGAATTTGCCCAAGAAAGACTTAAGCACTTGATTCATCAGCCTCATGAAAGTGTTTGGCGCATTGGATAGCCCAAAGGGCATGACCATCCACTCAAACAGCCCTTCTAGAGTCTTGAATGTTGTCTTCCATTCATCATCCGACCTAATGTGGATTTGGTGGTAGCCGCTCCTCAAATCGATCTTCAAAAATATGCACGATCCTTCTAATCGGTCCAACATATCATCAAGGTGAGGTATTGAAAATCAATACCAGATAGTGATCTTGTTAATGGCTTGGTTGTCCACATAAATACATGCGCCAACTCCCATCTTTCTTTGGCGTCAGAAGGGCAAGTACCGTGCATGAACTCATGCTCTCTCTAATGTGCCCCTTGTGAATCAATTCTTCGACCTTCTCTCTCAAAATTTCACTCTCTTTTGCATTTATCCAGTAATGTGGGAGGTTAGGTAGACTTGCTTTAGGATGTGGTGCTAGATATTCCTCATGGGTGGTAACTCGTTCGGGAGCTCGCCATGAACTACTCTTTCAAACTCCTTCAGTATCGGCGTCATCATCTCAGAACTTCAGTTGGTAGACTGACTCCTTCTTTGACCACCAAAGCAAATCGTTGCTTCGTCTCTTTGGACTCTACTAAGAAGTCATGCCGGTTGCATATAGAGATGAACCTTGTCTTTTCTTCTTTAGTCGGCTCTGTCAGGTGGCATAGGCTTCGTGGCAATTCTCTTACCCTCCCAAATGAACATGTAGATGTTCCCTTTGCCTCGATGGTTAGCAATGACGTCATGTTTTCATAGTCTTCCTAAAGTATGTGGCATGCATTCATATCGACGACATCACAAGTAACGAAACCTTCATAAAACTTGCCAATTGAAAAAAGAATATGACAAAGATTCATTACCTTGATACAAGGGGCCTTCTTTATCCACCCAATGGTATATAGGTGTGGGTGTGGTTCCATTCCTAATTTCAAATTGTCTACCAATGCGCTAGAGACGATGTTCTCGCAACTGCCATTGTCGATAATGAGATTGCACATCTTGCTCTTGATCGAACACGTCAAGCAGAAAATTTGATGTCGTAATGTAGTGTCGGGGTTCTTTTAGTTGCATAGAAACATCAAAACTACATAGATGGCTAACTCTCCATATTCTTTGGTAAAGTCAGAGTTTTTTGACTCAGTTATGAACTCCATCTCGTCTTCTCCCTTATAGTATGCTATGTTTTACTTATCTTCTCTTCGAGCATTCATTGGACTTGTATCCAGGTTCACCACAGCCAACCCGGGCTTGGCATATGAGTTTTCCTTGCCATTGACAATGGGGTGGCTACTGTCGCCTGATTTGCTGGAGGTGCATCAATTGCCTTACAGGCGAGAAACCATTTGCTCGATGTGGAACCTTGCTGAGTTCTTATACTGTCAGATGCCCTCTCTGCTCCACTCTTGAAAGGTAAGGCTCTATCATGCAATCTCTCAATCTTCATGGCCTTGTTATGGGCCTCATTGACAGAGAACATGTCGTGGAGGGCCACATATTCCTAGATGGGATATTCTAACCCATTGATATACTTCGCAGTCTGCTCCTCCTCCATCAGACATAAGTCGCATCGCGAAGAGAGATGATAAAACTCCTCTGTGTATGCCAACACAGTCCTCGTACCTTGCCTGCATTGTTCAAATTTATTGTAAAGGATCTATTGATAATCGAAAGAATACCTAGTACGAGTTGCTTCATGTGCCTTCATGTAACACCCGAGTTATTAAACTCTGAACTAATTATTAGAAATTGTGTTAAAGAGATTGTTAGAAATTTATATATTTTTTTATTCTATACCGATAATGAGAATTGGTGATTGGTATCTTACCGGGAAATTCTTTTATAATTATTTATTGATGTTTTGAGTAAAATAATATGTGAAAATTTTGTAAGTGTGTTTACTTCATGAAATATTTGTTTGAATACCAAGCTTGGTATCTAATTTTAATTGTAATTATATTTTGATTGTCATAGAGAGGAGGGAGAAAAAGAAAAAAAAGAAAAATAAGATTTGATTGATGAGTATGGGAGGAATGGGGGAGTAGATGGGAGGAAAGGGGGAGTAGGTGGAGTAGGGGGGAGAGAGATAAAATCTCTTCCCCGTTCACTCTCTCTCTCTTTCACTCTCATTTTCTCTCTATCTCTCTCTCATCCTCTCTTTTTCTCTCTCTGGGGTTGGCCTGCGGCACAACCAACGGCCAGGCGCCGGCGTGGGGGGGCACCAGGCCCCCACCCATCTCTCTCTCTCGGTGGTGCTACGACGACCGGCGCCGGAGGCGCGCCGACCGGGCGGCGCGGCGCCGGAGGCTACCGGGGTGCGGCGGCAGCAGTAGTTTGCTGCTGCTGCTGTCGTTTAAAAAAAAAAGAAAGGAAGAAAGAAAAGAAGAAGAAGAAGATAAGAATGGGTTTGAGTTTCGGGTTTAACCCAAACCCGACCCGTTATGCACCCAACCCATCCTTTAAATAAGGTAAATTTCTAGCCCCTGTGAGATTAATAAATTATTTTTGGGCCCTGAAAAATTACAAACAACCCCCTGAAAATTTTTTGTTATTACGTATCTAACCTTTTATCTTGGTTTTAGTTTTCGAACAATATCTTGGCCATCCGAAGTCGGATTCGGACGATTCTTGAGCTGTTGTGATTGTGAAAACAAGAGCTACACATCCTTTGTATCTGTGTGTGGTATTAGGCATTTAAGAATTTATCGGATGCCGGTGAGTGGAAGTCCTAACTCAAGTATTATTTTTCCCAATTCAGAAATAATTATTATTGAGAAACTATTGATAATATTGATCCTGTGGAATTAAGATATTATAGTATAAAAGAGATGATTGTGATATTTATTGTAAAATTGAATGGGCATTATGGAATCGAAATCCTATAGGGTATCCCGAATGATGAATTGCGGATGTGTTATGTATATGTGCGTGAACATAAACGGATATGATACCAAATTGTGACCTTGCTATTTATAATTCATATAGACATGATCGTTGATTGAGGTTGAACTTGCACATAAAATACCGAATTCCAAAACTAAGAATGAAAAGTGCAAGTTACTCAATTCTACCGCAATAGCAAGTGGCTATGCGGGTCGTAATCCACAAGGAGGGACTAGCGATCGAAGCTTTTCTAGCAAGTTCTCTTTTATGCTACTATTAATGGTTAAAGTTCTTCTTTAGTTTCTTAAAAAGAAAAGAAAAATAAATTACAATGAAGTTAGGCAGAAAGTGAGAGATTGGGAAGATGGAGAAACCAGAATTGGATATGTACAAAGAAATGGAAAAGGAGTGATAAAAGAAGTGGGTGTTGTTGGTGGTGTTGGTGATCTAAACTAAAGAAATAAAAGAAAAGAAAGAAAAGATTAAAGAAATACTTACCTCCTTTTGTTGATGACTTACCTGGAACCCTTGCATGTTCTACCTTGCTTCGGAGGCGTTCAACGCATAAGCCATAAGATCGAGCTCAGTCTCCATTCGTATTACATCATCAAGACGAATAAGAATGAAATGATACAGAGTCTTGAGGAGGAGAACATCATCATGAAATATCGTTAGCACTCACACAAACATTATTATACTGATGCTTCTAGATTCACTTGAATGCTCATCATAACCAAAAGAGGAAAAGTAGAAAGAAGAAGAAGGAAACAAATGTAAAGACAAACATAAAAAAAAAGTTACCTTATATTGCTTGCAGAAATGATGGAAGAAATGAGGAGGTACATCGGTGTCACTCTTAACATAAGCCTCTCTCTTACTTACATGAATCTCAGTCTAAACTATACTTACAAAGAAATAAAAATTACATGAAAAGAAAACAAAAAACCTACACTACAAAGAATGAAAAACTAGACTAAATCCTATCTCTACATGATCGTCCCCATTTACAGTGAAATACCTGCCTTTTATAGGCAAAAACCTAGAGGGGAGAGGCGTGAGAAGATAGGGGAGTGATTGGTACACAATTCTGTATATTTTACCACAATATTCCCATGCATATTACAAATAAAAATATGATTTTTACTCATCTTCTCTATATTTTTACAGGTCCACACTCTAATGGAGAAAAGGCCCAAAATTCCTTTAATTAGCAATAATTAAATGGAATTAATTTCAAGCCCAAAAGAGAGCCCAAGATTGAGCCCAGGATCTGGAGAATTCTACGCACCAGCTCAAGATTCTAGAAGGCCACGTGGATAACAACCTCGTAACAAACTTGTAACAAAAATCTAGGATCCAACGGCCACAAAAGTGCCGCAATTTCCCGCGCTTTTGCGGCAAAATCTGGGCCGTTGAGTCCTAGATTTCTGCCACCTGTTCGTCTTCTAGAGACTTCTCTCTGAGGCTATAAATACTGGACCAAGGACCTGCGAAAAAAGGGAAAACAGAAGGGAAGAGAGATTAGAGATTAGATGCTTGTATTTTTGTAGGATTTTTGTAGTGCTCTAGATCTTCTTCCTCCCTAGAAATTCTGCAAAAGAGAGTTGTAAGAGAGAGAAAGCTTGTGTACACCAAGGAGTGACAACTTGTGAAGCAAGGATTCATCCATTCTCTTCTCTCTACTTGAGCATTTTCTAGTAACTTTACTTGCTTTTTTTAATTCTAGTTTTACTTTACTTGCAATTTTATTCATGCTTTGCTTTTCTTTTGTAATGGCTAGTAGCTAATTCTTTCTTCTCATGGCTAGCTAACAACTTACCTTGCTAACTACTAACTCATGGGTGATTGCTATCTTTAATCTTGCAAGTTGTATGGTCTTCTCTTCTCCGATGGTTACTTTCATGCTTGGCAAGTATCTTGTTGTAATTCTCCATATGATTCATGTGTGCCTCATTTAGAGCCTTGTCTAGAACAAGTGCCTTGATGGAACATGGAGATGGATCACCAATATGCTATTTGTTGTACAACTTCTTTATGTCCATTAATGAATGTTGTATCCTCTTCCTTAGCATCCCTTGAGTGTAGCTCTTTTGATTCCATTATTGAAAGTCTAATTTGTAGGCCAATGACATCTATGAGGCTACAAGACAAGTCCAAGAATGATCACCCGTCATCCAAGTGGGAAAGTAATTAGACCAACACGCAAGACAAATCTTTGCCGATGAATCAACATGAGGCACGCATTCACCATCACGGAGTTTAGTAAGTTTAGCAAGGAAGTAAGGTTAGCTAGCCATGGTTTTCTTCACCTTCAAAGTCTTCTAAAGTTTTCTTTTCTTTTAGTGTTAATAACAAATCCAATCTTGATTTTGATTTCTCCTCATTTTTCATCATGCACAAATCAACCAATTCTTTCACTTTCTTTTCCATGTTTCTTGCATTTGTGTAAATAACAAAGAAGAATCTTCGTTTTCTTGCTTCACAACGAACCGTAACGCTTCCATCGCTAGCTCTCCCTGAGAATCGACTCGGTATAGCCCTTGCTATAACGGAGATAGGAAAGGGTACATTAATCATTTCAAATACATTTGTCCAGTGATCAAAGCACTTGAGGTTGAATCTAAACCTTCTCTCTTTTTATTGAATATATTTTGTGTGCAAATTATACTCCACAATACAACACCTTTCCCGTCTTAAACAAAATTGGCGCCGTTGCCGGGGAGAGCAACGATTTTTGGTTTAAAGTGAAGAACTAAACGAATTTTCTTCTCTGTTGCAGGTTACAGGTTGAAGAAATAGGAAAATTTGCATTGCAGTGACATATAAGTGGCTCTGGGCTTCTGCTCTTGAAAGCAGAAACCGGAAGCCCTCTTAATTGCCGCATTTCCACGGCCCTGGCCGCAGATTTGCGGCAAGGAGGAGAGGACTACTGACAATTTTTCTGCAGGGTCTCTGGCTTTGTAAAATACATCTGCTGCAATACTTAAATTCTTGTATGCTTCACCATACTCCTGCTAATTATAATAAACAGTAAAACATTGGTTGAAACGTTAAAAATTGTTTAGACATTTGCATTCTAGGCACGTGTCTTTTCAATTCATTTACTTTTACTGTTGAAGAGTGCTGGAGGCAAGGTACGTGCGCATTGCATGTAGATTAGGAATCATCTCTTGCTTGATTTTCATGCTTTGAGTGAATCCTTGTTATATCTCGTACACTTGCACAAAATCAATTTTAAGGGCACTAACCCATAAAAAAGATAAGGTGGAGATTTTATCACCCTTTCCTTAGCCCAAAAACTACCATCCCAGCACTCACTAACCCAAGCCTAATTTAATAAAAAAAGTAGACGTTGGCCCTAGGGACATCTCGGACTCACTTAGGAGATTATCCTAAGGGGGAAAAGTGTTAGAAATTGACTCTTGTAAAATCAGTGTCTAGGAAAGAGATTGAGGGCCGAAAGCCCGAAGGTTGGTGGTTACTTAATTAAGGAACGTTTCTGATGGAAAACCTCCCAACAACCTTGCTCTGACCTGGCTGATTAGCTTGTGGTCAAAGTCTACACTAAACCTCCCGTGGACAGTCTAATCAGTTAGGAGTCGTCTAGGTCATAAGTCTACCCTAACTTAGGTTAGAATTTTTTTTTCTTGATTGTTTATTTGTTTGTTTCTTTTTGTTTGTGATTTTTTTTGTGTGATATGGCATTCAACAATTCTTTCCATCCTAATAATAATCCATATTTCACACAGACTCCATTCTATCGGATAATTCCAACCTGGTGTTTTACAATATGCACCAACCAAATACACCGGGTTGGCCTTATCCGAATCATTCCAACCCATACCCACAATCTAATAACTATAATTTCCATAATGATTTCAACTCGTCACAGAGTCATTGGGGATTCACGTACCCCGAGTCAAATTTTCAAACTCCTTGTCCACCATATTCACCTTGTCCACAGTCTTCATTTCCCGATTCCGCTTCATATACTCCTTTTTCTGAACCACCAATTGAAGAAAAATCTGAGTTACTAAGGAGTTTAGAAGCCAATCTTCAGAGGGCCGAGCAAGAACTTCCAAAAACATTGGCCTCTCCAATTCCACAGTATTTTCAAGAGTCTTACTCAGTTCCACCTCTTCATAATGAACAACCATTTGTCATGGAAACAAGTAAAGAACTCGTGTGTGAGTCCAAGCTTCAATCTCCACACATGTGTGACTCACATTATTCACAGACTTTCCAAAGTCAAGATTCTTATACTCCCATTCTAGAGCAGCCATTTGTAGAAATATCATGTTTAGAAAAGAGTATAAACATCTTGCAAGAGTCTTTGTTACAATATAAAAAAACACGTGCCGAGTCTTTCAATAAGGTGGATGAACAATTGAGTCAATTGGTTAACATCTATAGGAATGAGGAAACTCTATCTTATCAACCTTTGACTAATTCAGCTATGCCACACTCTATTGATATGACTCAAGACTCCTGTCATTTTAGAAATCATGATTCAATTTCAGCACAGCCACCTGAACTTGTCCAAACTTCAAAACCCATTGACATTTTGGCAAGTTTTCCTTTTCCTGAAATTGAACTTGAACATGAATATGATCCTGAACTTCCACTTGATGATTCAATTCTACTTCCTGATTCAATTATGACTCAGGTGTCTTCACCTGATTTCACTCCATTTCCAAAGTCAGTATTGGATCCAGTGCCTATCCATTGTGAAATTGAATCACCAATCTCTTATGATGATCATATTGAACTTGACCAATTCCATACTTTTGAAAGTCCCATTGATAAATTGGCAAGTTCACATTTTTGTGGAATTGAACTACATAAGGAATGTGATCTTGAACCCCAACTTAGTGATTCAATTCTTTTTCCTGATTCAATAATGACTCCGGTAATTTTACCTGACTTTAATCTTTTCCCGGAGTCGACATTGGATCCTGTCCCAATTCATAATGAAGTTGAATCACCCATCTTTGAGGATCATATTGAACTTGACCAATTATACACTTCTGAAGATACTATTGACAAATTGGCAAGTTCTCATTTCTTTGGTATTGAACTACATGAGAAATGTGACCTAGATTTTCACAATCTCTTTACTTCTGAAACCGATTGTACAATTCTGACGGAAGATATTGACCTTAGTTTTGAAGAATTGTATGGCGATGAGCTTGAATTCCTTAATATTGGAAGTAAAGAGATATCACCCATATTAGGTCACATTCTATTGTTGGACAATACATATGGACTTGAGCTTCATTTTCTTGACTTGGACCTAATTCCTGAAATCATTTCGACTCCTGAACCATCACTTGACTTAAGTCACTTTCCTGAGTCGGTATTAGATCCTGTCCTTCCTGAGTCCAAGTCAACAGTTCTATCATTTCATACACCACTTTGGGATAAGGTAGTTGACAAATTTGATTCTGAAATTAATTATGGAAAATGGAAATTAGATGGGGTCCATTACTTAATAAAGATCCTTCATGGATTTATCTTTTTAATGGGTCATATTCATGATATTTCTGGTGGGTTCCTTAAAACCCAAAGCAAAGTTGATTGGGCCATGTTTCGTGGACCAATCAGACCACCACCGGAACCACCACCTTAAGGTAATTTTTTTTTCCTTCCCTTTCCATTTTGTTTCATGCATCCATATATCATGATGCATTGAGGACAAT
The DNA here is from genome assembly GCA_038442645.1 of Agave tequilana. NCBI lineage: Eukaryota > Viridiplantae > Streptophyta > Magnoliopsida > Asparagales > Asparagaceae > Agave > Agave tequilana. The sequence goes on from JAVJIF010014241.1 coordinate 63,496, forward strand.
GCATGAGATAAGTGTGGGGGAGGGTTTACTAACATAGAGTTTTTAGATTTTCTTTCTTTTACACTTCTTTTAGAAATAAAAAAAATAATAAAAAATAAAAAAACTTTTTGAAATAAGAGACAAAGTTTTGATCTATTTTTAAGAAGATTAAGATGTATCTTAGAAATTAAGAAAGGCTTAATTATGACATCTTAAACCTAGTTGAAATAATAGATCTTGTTTGAAATTATAGGCTAAGTAAAATTGGTGAGATATTTCTATCTTGAATTTTTTGCCTTAGATAGTATGCACTTCACACTTACACATTTTTGGGATGGAAACAAAGACCAAAATGCCATAAAAATAAAGAAAAAAAAATAAAAAAAATGTATATATATAAATAAAACATCACCTATTAAGCTGGATAAATGTGCCTCAAGAAGCATGATTATTTACGCCTAACGGTGGTAAAAACCTATTAAGCTGGATAAATGTGCCTCAAGAAGCATGATTATTCACGCCTAACGGTGGTAAAGGAAATAAATAATCCCCTTTAGTTTTGTGGCCTTTTTTACTCGAGACCTTAAACCCGAGGGATGTTTTCTCATCTGGTGCCCTAAGACCGTCTGGTTTGGGAGTCATCGGTTAAAGGCTCGTTACAAGGGTAAACTAGAAAGCCTAAACTAAGGGAAGAAAAAAAACAGAAATATATATATATATATATATATATATATATATATATATATATATATATATATATATATATATATATATATATATATATATATATATATATATATATATATATATATATATATATATTGTTGGCCCAAGAGGTTACACTCTCCAATTGTTTTGTGTTTTGATGATGACAAACCAAATATGAGCTATTTGGTACTAACAAGTTTGTTAAGATAAGTTTCAGGTTTGTACCATGTTTAGAGACCATTCGCTTAGCTATTGCAAGAACTTCTAAGTTCCACAAAGCAAGGAAGGCAAATTGCACATCAAGGAAGGATCATAGAAGAGAAGGCACTAGCAAGGCATTGGATGGCTCAAAGACTTGAAGATAGCTCAAGAAGTCTTCATGTAATTTGTTTTTCAGTTTATAGTATGTTAAAGAATAGTGGATAGGTTTGAAGCTCTATCACACACGTTTTTGCGCACATGCTTATTCCAAAATAATTTCTTATAAATTATACAAAAATATTTTGCATACAAGTTTTTGCCTACAGATATATATTTATGTTTTATACTATTCCCTGTTCAAAAGTATTTTTGTTAAAATCAAAATCCTCTTTGTTTTCTTTTCTAAAATTAATTTTTAACCTGATCCGGTCGACCGGGGCAGTCGACCGAGTCTGTGTCAGTCTGGTCCGGTCGACCGGACCAGTCGACCGAAGTTCTGGCAGATGCACGTATCCATGTGCATGTCTGTCGGTCGACCGGGGCGGTCGACCGGACTATTGTTTTTGCTCACAGGTTTTATCGGTCGACCGCTAGCCTATAACGGTCGAATTTTTGTACTACCGGTCGACCGGCCCAGTCGACCGATCTGACCGTTTGAACAGTAACGGGCAGATTTTTAAGAGCTGTTTATTTTTGTCTTTTGTGTTTAAAAATTCGTTTAAGGATATATTTTGATCTGATTACCTCCTAAACATCAGTAATTATGTTTTATCCCTAAACCCTAGCCCTCTCCTATAAATAGGGGTGTTTGGGGAGAGATTGGTTACAACAATTATTGCTAGAAAATTCAATAGTTTAAGGCTTTCAAAAGAGACTTGTTTCTTGGTTTTTGTGCTGAATTTCTCACTGATTTTCTGAAGGGTTTTTCAAATACTCTCTGAATTAATTCTCTTTTCTCCTTACACACAAGAGCTTCATTCCTACTCAATATTCTCTAAGGACCTTTGTAAGGGAAGAGATATTTGAAAGAGAGAGTTTGTGGTCTTTTGACTACCAAGAAAATTACTTGTTCTTGAGATTGTAGGAGTTGGGTACTCCATTGTATTTGAGATCTTTGTGATAGTGGAAGTGGTCGGAATCCTTCTGGGGAAGGCGGGGAGTAGAGCTGGGTGCTCGAACCTCGATAACATATCCTTGTGTTTGCGATTGGTTTACATTCTTGCAATTCTTACTCTACTTTGCTTGCACTTATTACTTGCTCATCATACTTACTTGCTTGCATTCATCTTGTGATTCTTGATTGTGATTGTTGTAGCTTTAAATTTTTAAATTGCCCTTTGATTAGCATTATCACCTATTCACCCCCCCTCTAGGTGATTTTCAATTGGTATCAGAGCTTGGACTCTAGGTTTGGCTTAACATCCATAGAGAGATCCTTAATATTTGCTAATCAACATTCATTCATTCATTCATTCATTCATCACTAGTAAACATGGCCGATAACATCAAAACCCCTCCTAAATTTGATGGACTTAATTTCCCAATTTGGAAGGTTAGGATGACTATATTTTTGCAATCTTTGGGTAGCTTAGTGGCCAAGTCCTTGACTAAACCCTATGTAGCACCCGATAGTGATGAGAGCACTTGAACCGACTTCAACTTTAGAGAATATGAGGCTAACTCCAAAGCCCAAAACTCCCTATTAACCGCCTTGAATGAGGATGACCTTACACGGGTAATTCATTGCCAATCCGCCTATGAGATTTGGCAACACTTATTGGTCACACATGAAGGGACTTCACAAGTCAAGAGAGCTAAGATAGATCTCTTGAGGTCTCAATATGAATCATTTAAAATGCTTGATGATGAATCCATTGATTGTATGATTACTCGTTTCACTAAAATTACAAATGGTCTTTCTTCATTAGGTGACGTCATCTCCAACGATCAAAAGGTGCGCAAAGTGATACGGGCTCTTCCTTCTTCATGGGAGATCAAGGCCACCACCTTAAAGGAGTTGAACGACAAGGACGAGATGGACATCATTAGTCTCATTGGGAACCTAAAGACCCATGAGATGGAGAAGAAGGCAAGAGAAGAAGCCACTACTTCAAAGAAGAAATCCATAGCCTTCAAGACTTCATCCACCAATGATGACGATGATGAAGACGAAGAAGAAGATGAGGAGCTAACTCTACTTGTGCGGAATGTCAAGAGGTTGTACCGAAAGAACAAGTTCAACTTCCGGAGAAGATTTGAAGGCAAAGAGGAGCGGAAGATCATTTGCTATAATTGCCGCAAACCCGGACATATCATGGCGGATTGTCCGGAGTTCAAGAAGAAGATGACTTCCTCCTTCAAGCCAAAGAAACCGGAGGAGAAGAAAGCCTACAAAGCAACATGGGATTCGGAAAGCGAGTCCGAAGAGGAGGTGGATCAAGCTTATATGTGTTTCATGGCAAACACACCTAAGGTAACCCCTCAAACCCTTGATGATGAAGATGATGAACTAAGTAAGGAAGTTCTAGTTCATGCCTTTGTAGAACTTTCTGAAACTTATGATAATAAGAAACTTGAATGCTTAAAATTACAAAAAGAAGTTGCTTTTCTTAAGAATCAACTTGCCATTGTTTCTAAAGAAAAAGATGATGTTTCTTCTAATTTCATTTCCATGCAAAAAGAATTTTGTGCCTACAAGAGTACTTGTAAGGCAAAATCTCCTATTATTGATGAAAAAGAAATTTCTTCTTTTAAATCCAAAATGAATGATTTTGAAAAAGTTTTAAATGATTGTGCTTTCAATACTAAGAAACTTGAGAACATATTTTCTAAAAAGCACACTTCACATGCTAACACTTCACAAGCTAAAAATTCTCATGCTAACACCTCTCATGCTCATGCTCACAATGCTCATGCTCACAATGCTCATGCTCACAAATCACACACTCACTATGCTTTTAAATATGGTAGAGTGTATAGATGCACATATTGTGGTAAAAATGGACATTTAGCTAAGTTTTGCTATGATCAACTAAATAGAACAAATAATCTTGTTTGGGTTCATGACACTAACCCTAGAGGACCCAAGAAAATGTGGGTACCAAAATCAAGTCTTAAATTGTTTGATGTAGGTACACACCAAAGTTCCAAGACGTAGGGAGCGGTGGTACCTTGATAGTGGTTGTTCAAGACACATGACATGGGACATCAACAACTTCACAACCCTATCAAGGTACATGGAAGGTGGCACCGTCACCTTCGGGGATGACTCCAAAGGAACTATCATCGGTATAGGTAACATTCAAATTGGTGCATCTCCTATTATTGAGAATGTTGTTTTAGTTGATGGTTTGAAACATAATTTGCTTAGCATTAGTCAACTTTGTGACCGTGGACTTAAAGTTATTTTTGATGATACTTCTTGCAAGATTTTTGATGTTAAATCCGATGTTTGTATTCTCACCGGTTTTCGTGATAATAATGTTTATATTATTGACATGCTTAATTTAGATTGTTCTACTAAATGCTTAAATGCTTTTGATGAAAATTCTTGGCTTTGGCATAGAAGATTAGGACATGCATCTTTTGACCATATTTCTAGGATTAATTCAAAGGAATTGGTGAAGGGTATACCTTGCTTGAATTTTGAGAAAGACCGCATTTGTAGTGCGTGCCAACTTGGGAAACAAACCAAGTCTTCCTTTAAACCAATCAAGGATATCATGTCAACTAGGCCTTTAGAATTAATTCATATGGATCTTTTTGGACCAACTAAAACTAAGAGTTTAAATGGAAGTAGATTTGCATTTATTTTGGTTGATGATTTCTCCCGTTTTACTTGGGTTTTCTTTTTACAAAATAAAGATCAAACTTTTACTCATTTTAAGATTTTTCGAAAAAGAGTTGAAAAAGAAAAGGGTTTTCCGATTTTGAGAATAAGAAGTGATAGAGGTGGTGAGTTTGTTAACCAACTCTTCATGACTTATTGTGATGAAAAGGGAATTAAGCATGAAATGTCTTGTCCTAGAACTCCACAACAAAATGGAGTTGTAGAAAGGAAAAATAAAACACTTCAAGAGATGGCTAGGACAATGATAAGTGAATATGACCTCCCTCAATATTTATGGGCCGAGGCCGTAAACACCGCATGCTATATATCGAATCGTATTTATTTATGCAAAAATTCTTCAAAAACTTCTTTTGAAATGTATCATTCTAGAAAACCAAATGTTACATATTTTAAAGTTTTTGGATGCAAGTGTTTTGTTTTGAATACTAAGGATAATTTGGGTAAATTTGATGCTAAGGCTTATGAGGCTATCTTTGTTGGATATTCCTCTACTAGCAAAGCATATAGAGTTTTCATTAGATCTTCTCAAACCATTGAAGAATCCATGCATGTTAAATTTGAAGAATCTAATGTGGTTGTTGAGAATGTTGTAGAGATTGAACCATTAGGTGAAGACATGGAGAGACTATCCTTGAAGGACTCACCCGCTCAAGAAGAAAAGCTAGACCCTATTGGTGAAGTTCAAGAGGATAAGGAGGAAAGCACTCAACCGCTTCCTAAAGCTTGGAGATACGCTACAAATCATCCTAAGGAGCTCATCTTGGGTGATGCATCTAAAGGAGTCACAACGCGCTCCAAACTCCATGACCTATGTGGTAACTTTGCTTTCATTTCTCATTTTGAACCCAAAGGCATTCTCGAAGCCGAGACGGACCCATATTGGTTGCTTGCCATGCAAGAGGAACTCAATCAATTTGAGCGCAACCAAGTTTGGCACCTTGTTCCTAAGCCCCACGATAGACCAATAATTGGTACTAAGTGGATCTTTAGAAACAAGATGGATGAGTTCGGAAATGTCATTAGGAATAAAGCTAGGTTAGTGGCCCAAGGTTACACTCAAGTTGAGGGAATTGACTTTGAGGAGACCTTTGCACCCGTAGCACGGCTTGAAGCCATACGGATGACACTAGCTTTTGCATGTTTTAAAAATTTTAAACTTTCTCAAATGGATGTAAAAAGTGCATTTTTAAATGGTTTTATTAATGAAGAAGTTTATGTTTCTCAACCTCCGGTTTTATTGATCATGTTCATCCCGATTTAGTTTTTAAACTTGATAAAGCTTTGTATGGATTGAAACAAGCTCCAAGAGCTTGTATGAAAGGCTTTCTAGTTTTCTCATTTCAAATGATTTTATTAAAGGCAAAGTAGACACAACTCTTTTTACTAAGCATGTTGATAATGATATTTTAATTGTGCAAATTTATGTTGATGATATAATTTTTGGATCTACTAATGAGCTTTTATGCAAGGATTTTGAGAAGGTAATGCAACTAGAATTTGAAATGTCTTCCATGGGTGAGCTAAATTTCTTCCTTGGACTCCAAATCAAGCAATTGCAAGACGGAACCTTCATTAACCAAGCCAAGTACGCAAAGGAGCTAGTAAAGAAGTTTGGGCTTGAAGGATCAAAGGCTTGCAACACTCCAATGGCAACTACAACCAAGCTTGATAAGGATGAACAAGGTAAAAATGTTGATATTAAATTATATAGAAGCATGATAGGAAGTCTTTTATATTTGACGGCAAGTAGGCCGGATATCATGTTTAGTGTGTGTCTTTGTGCTAGATTTCAATCGTGTCCTAAAGAGTCTCATCTTATTGCGGTAAAACGCATTATTCGTTATATTAAGGGAACTATTGGAATGGGTCTTTGGTATCCGAAAACTATAGATTTTTCTATGACTAGTTATTCGGATGCCGACTATGCGGGTTGTAGAGTAGATAGAAAGAGTACTAGTGGGACATGTCAATTTCTTGGTAATTGTCTTGTTTCATGGTCCTCTAGGAAACAAAATTCCGTAGCTCTCTCAACCGCCGAGGCGGAGTATGTTGCCGCGGGGGCTTGTTGTGCACAAGTCCTTTGGATGAAACATACTCTCCTTGATTTTGATTTGCACTTTGATCATATAAAAATATTTTGTGATAATACTAGTACTATACACATGACCAAAAATGCAAATCAACATAGTAAGACCAAGCACATTGAGATTAGATATCACTTTCTTAGAGATCATTTTGAGAAAGGTGATATAGATATTGATTATGTTTCCACGGATTTACAACTAGCTGATATTTTCACTAAACCCCTTGATTTTGCTAGATTTTCGTTTATTTGTGGAGAACTTAATGTTTGTATTATTGAATAGACATGTTTTTCATAACCCTTTTTGATGTATGACAAAAAGGGGGAGAATAAGTTTACATGACAAAAATAAGTTCATTTGGTCTTGGTTGCATATGAATTTATATGCTTTAATTTTAAAGATTTGTTTTATGAGTTTTATGTTTATGTATGTATGAGTTTTTGAATTCATGTATTCTTGTGTTTTAGTTGTTTTGGTATTTTTGGTATCAAGAGCAATTTTTGTGTTTCAATAATTGGTGCATCATTTCAATTATTGGTATCTAGAGCATATTCTTGTGTTTTATGTATAGCATAATTTGAGGGGGAGTTTTCTCCTCCCTATATTTTGTTAATAGCCTATTTGTTTTGTCATCATCAAAAAGGGGGAGATTGTTGGCCCAAGAGGTTACACTCTCCAATTGTTTTGTGTTTTGATGATGACAAACCAAATATGAGCTATTTGGTACTAACAAGTTTGTTAAGATAAGTTTCAGGTTTGTACCATGTTTAGAGACCATTCGCTTAGCTATTGCAAGAACTTCTAAGTTCCACAAAGTAAGGAAGGCAAATTGCACATCAAGGAAGGATCATAGAAGAGAAGGCACTAGCAAGGCATTGGATGGCTCAAAGACTTGAAGATAGCTCAAGAAGTCTTCATGTAATTTGTTTTTCAGTTTATAGTATGTTAAAGAATAGTGGATAGGTTTGAAGCTCTATCACACACGTTTTTGCGCACATGCTTATTTCAAAATAATTTCTTATAAATTATACAAAAATATTTTGCATACAAGTTTTTGCCTACAGATATATATTTATGTTTTATACTATTCCCTGTTCAAAAGTATTTTGTTAAAATCAAAATCCTCTTTGTTTTCTTTTCTAAAATCAATTTTTACCTGATCCGGTCGACCGGGGCAGTCGACCGAGTCTGTGTCAGTCTGGTCCGGTCGACCGGACCAGTCGACCGAAGTTCTGGCAGATGCACGTATCCATGTGCATGTCTGTCGGTCGACCGGGGCGGTCGACCGGACTATTGTTTTTGCTCACAGGTTTTATCGGTCGACCGCTAGCCTATAACGGTCGAATTTTTGTACTACCGGTCGACCGGCCCAGTCGACCGATCTGACCGTTTGAACAGTAACGGGCAGATTTTTAAGAGCTGTTTATTTTTGTCTTTTGTGTTTAAAAATTCGTTTAAGGATATATTTTGATCTGATTACCTCCTAAACATCAGTAATTATGTTTTATCCCTAAACCCTAGCCCTCTCCTATAAATAGGGGTGTTTGGGGAGAGATTGGTTACAACAATTATTGCTAGAAAATTCAATAGTTTAAGGCTTTCAAAAGAGACTTGTTTCTTGGTTTTTGTGCTGAATTTCTCACTGATTTTCTGAAGGGTTTTTCAAATACTCTCTGAATTAATTCTCTTTTCTCCTTACACACAAGAGCTTCATTCCTACTCAATATTCTCTAAGGACCTTTGTAAGGGAAGAGATATTTGAAAGAGAGAGTTTGTGGTCTTTTGACTACCAAGAAAATTACTTGTTCTTGAGATTGTAGGAGTTGGGTACTCCATTGTATTTGAGATCTTTGTGATAGTGGAAGTGGTCGGAATCCTTCTGGGGAAGGCGGGGAGTAGAGCTGGGTGCTCGAACCTCGATAACATATCCTTGTGTTTGCGATTGGTTTACATTCTTGCAATTCTTACTCTACTTTGCTTGCACTTATTACTTGCTCATCATACTTACTTGCTTGCATTCATCTTGTGATTCTTGATTGTGATTGTTGTAGCTTTAAATTTTAAATTGCCCTTTGATTAGCATTATCACCTATTCACCCCCCCTCTAGGTGATTTTCATATATATATATATATATATATATATATATATATATATATATATATATATATATATAAATAAATGGCTTGATGGTTGGAGTTGAAATCCCAGAAATTTTCACTGAGCACGGTGTGCATATTATCTAGGTTTTATGAAAGATAAAATATTCAATCCAATTTTGAATTCTTACCTTAATTGAAGATAAGATCTTGCATAGAGACTAAGTTTAAGGAAGAATGATTATAGGTGGACTTATGACCTAAGATCACTTATATTTTTGCAAAAATAGTTTGAAAACATGTCTCTCTTTCAAAATGCGTTTTCAAAACACTAACATTTGTCTTCTTTCTTTATGGATTTTGTGGGTGTAATCCGCTGAAAACCCTCAGGAGACAACACTCCTCCTCTAGGGTAACCTAGAGGTTTAACGGCTTGTTGCACATGCTCAGTGCAATCGCGTCACCTGCGAAAGTGGTATAATAAAATCGGTAGTATAGTTTTTCTTTTCTTTGTTTTGCTCGGGACGAGCAAAAGAATAAGTGTGGGGGTGTGATTGGTACACAATTCTGCATATTTTACCACATTATTCCCATGCATATTACAAATAAAAATATGATTTTTACTCATCTTCTCTATATTTTTACAGGTCCACACTCTAATGGAGAAAAGGCCCAAAATTCCTTTAATTAGCAATAATTAAATGGAATTAATTCCAAGCCCAAAAGAGAGCCCAAGATTGAGCCCAAGATCTGGAGAATTCTACGCACCAGCTCAAGATTCTAGAAGGCCACGTGAATAACAACCTCGTAACAAACTTGTAACAAAAATCTGGGATCCAACGGCCACAAAAGTGCTGCAATTTCCCGCGCTTTTGCGGCAAAATCTGGGCCGTTGAGTCCCAGATTTCTGCCACCTGTTCGTCTTCTGGAGACTTCTCTCTGAGGCTATAAATACTGGACCAAGGACCTGCGAAAAAAGGGGAGAACAGAAGGGAAGAGAGATTAGAGATTAGAGATTAGATGCTTGTATTTTTGTAGGATTTTTGTAGTGCTCTAGATCTTCTTCCTCCCTAGAAATTCTGCAAAAGAGAGTTGTAAGAGAGAGAAAGCTTGTGTACACCAAGGAGTGACAACTTGTGAAGCAAGGATTCATCCATTCTCTTCTCTCTACTTGAGCATTTTCTAGTAACTTTACTTGCTTTCTTTAATTCTAGTTTTACTTTACTTGCAATTTTATTCATGCTTTGCTTTTCTTTTGTAATGGCTAGTAGCTAATTCTTTCTTCTCATGGATAGCTAACAACTTACCTTGCTAACTACTAACTCATGGGTGATTGCTATCTTTAATCTTGCAAGTTGTATGGTCTTCTCTTCTCCGATGGGTTACTTTCATGCTTGGCAAGTATCTTGTTGTAATTCTCCATATGATTCATGTGTGCCTCATTTAGAGCCTTGTCTAGAACAAGTGCCTTGATGGAACATGGAGATGGATCACCAATATGCTATTTGTTGTACAACTTCTTTATGTCCATTAATGAATGTTGTATCCTCTTCCTTAGCATCCCTTGAGTGTAGCTCTTTTGATTCCATTATTGAAAGTCTAATTTGTAGGCCAATGACATCTATGAGGCTACAAGACAAGTCCAAGAATGATCACCCGTCATCCAAGTGGGAAAGTAATTAGACCAACACACAAGACAAATCTTTGCCGATGAATCAACATGAGGTACGCATTCACCATCACGGAGTTTAGTAAGTTTAGCAAGGAAGTAAGGTTAGCTAGCCATGGTTTTCTTCACCTTCAAAGTCTTCTAAAGTTTTCTTTTCTTTTAGTTTTAATAACAAATCCAATCTTGATTTTGATTTCTCCTCATTTTCCATCATGCACAAATCAACCAATTCTTTCACTTTCTTTTCCATGTTTCTTGCATTTGTGTAAATAACAAAGAAGAATCTTCGTTTTCTTGCTTCACAACGAACCGTAACGCTTCCATCGCTAGCTCTCCCTGAGAATCAACTCGGTATAGCCCTTGCTATAACGGAGATAGGAAAGGGTACATTAATCATTTCAAATACATTTGTCGAGTGATCAAAGCACTTGAGGTTGAATCTAAACCTTCTCTCTTTTCATTGAATATATTTTGTGTGCAAATTATACTCCACAATACAACACCTTTCCGTCTTAAACAGGGAGCAAACGCTCCCCCAACTGAAATGATAAGGCCGGGGAAACGCGGCTAAAGCCGCGTTTCCGCGGCCAGGGTGTGGCCACCTGGCCACACCCTGTTGGTGTAATTCCCCGGCTTCGCGATTGATGTTTATCTTCAGCTGGATTTGCAGTTTAAGTCCGGAATTTTGACGAAATGGCCTTTGATCTTTGACTTCAACCGCTTGATTTGGGATGATTCATTTTAACCAGTTTTCAACATCTTTGATTTGTCAAGATTTGTCCTGATTCACTGATTTTAAATTTATTCTGATTTAATTCAGAATTTGATGGGCTTTTGGGCTTATTTTTCTTCACTCTCCTATAGGAATGGGCCTACAAATAAATTAAATGATAATTAGGAACAAGCAGAGTTTATTTAATAATAAGTATGAGAATATGATAATAAATGTGTAATCTTAGTGACCGATCAAACCCCCATACCTATCTTTTGCTCGTCCTCGAGCAAAACAATTAAACTATACTAAGGATTATTAGGCATTTTCGCTGGTCACGCGATTGCACTGAGCATGTGCAACAGGCCGTTAAACCTCTAGGTTACCCCTAGAGGACGAGTTTTATCTTGTGAGGGTTTTCAGTGAATTACACCCACAAAATCCGTAAAGAAAGAGAAAAAAATGTTAGTAATTTGAAAACACATTTTGAAAGAAAAATATTTGAAATATTTTTGTAAGTTTTAAGTAATCTATAAGTTATAGGAAAATCGAATTTTTCTTTCCTACACTTAGTCTCTATTCAAAAATTTGTTATCAATCAAAGTAAGGAGTCAAATTGTACTTCTCATCTAGTCTATTACTTTACCCTAAGTCATATGCACCTTATGACCGTGAAAATTTTGATTAAGGATTCTTTAACTCTAACTCTTGTGTCTTATTTATTTATATATATATATTTGGTGGTATTATTCCTTAGTTCTATTAGGCTTTCTAATCTGCCCATGTAACGAGCCTTTAATCGATGACTCCTAAACCAAACGCCGGGTGAGAAAACACCCTAAGGACTTAAGACTCGAGCAAATAAGGCCACAAAACTAAGGATTTTATTATATGAACCACTTTTAGGCGTGAATACTTATGCTTTATTAGGCACAATACCCAGCTTAATCAGAGAATTTTTTTAATATTTTTTTTTCAAACTTATCTAATCATCTTTCGAATAAATACCAAGGCTTACTTAGGCCAAAACACCTATCTAATCAATAATTAGATTTGTTCATCTTTCATAGATATATTTTTTTTTCTTTTTTATAAGGCATAAGAATCTTCGTTTTTTGAACCCTAAGTGTGTAAGTGTATGAGTGCATATTTTATTAAGGTAAAGATCAAGATTAAATTACTTTGACAAATTATCTTTCTAACTCTAAAAATCAAACAAATAATCTTATTTTGACCAAGTTTAAAAAATACTAATTTTGATTTTTCTATTCCTTAAAACTGACTTAATTTCTTACAAAAAATATGTCAAAATATTGTTTCTATTTTTAAAAAGTTTTTAAAAGTAAAGAAAATGTTAAAATTTTTTTTAATAAAAAGAAAAACGTAAGTTATGTTAGAACCCTCCTCCACACCTATCTCATGCATTGTCCTCAATGTATGAATTAATGCATAGATGTATGAAAAAGAAGACAGAGAAGGAAAAAACTTCCTTAAGGTGGTAGTTCCGGTGGTGGTCTGATTAGTCACGAAATGCGGCCCAATCACTTTGCATAGAGTTCGGAGGAACCCACCAGAAATCTCTCTAATATAACCCACTAAAATGATGTATACATGAATTATTTTTATTAAATATTTACCTCATCTAATTTTCAAATTCCATAATTAATTTTAGAGTCAATTTTGTCAACCGCCTTGTCTCAAAATGGAGTGTGAAAAGATAGAATGATTGACTTGGACTCAGGAAGTACAGGAACTAATACCGACTCAGGAAAGTGATTTAAGTCAAGTAAAGGTTCAGGAGTCGAGATTGGTTCAGGAAGTGGGTCCAAATCAAGAAGTTGAAACTCAAGTCCACATTCATTTTCCAACAATGAAATGTGACTTAATATTGGTGATTCAAGTTCAAAAATGATAGGTGTGGGAATCAAAACTGACTCTAAAATATTACTCAAGTCGGGTAACAAAATAGGAGTCAATATTGATTCGGGAATTTGAACTGGATTACAAAATTGAGAATCTAGGTCACATTTCTCATTGAGTTCAATTTCATAAAAATGAGAACTTGCCAATTTGTCAATGAGACTTTCAAAAGTATGAAATTGGTCAAGTTCAATATGCTGATCATCAAAGATGGGTGATTCAATTTCATTATGAATTGGCACAGGATCCAATGTTGACTCGAAAAAAGATTGAAATCAGGTGAAGATACCGGAGTCATAATTGAATCAGGAAGTAGAATTGAATTACTAAGTTGAGATTCATGATCATATTCATTCTCAAGTTCTATTTCAGGAAAGGAATATCTTGTCAAACTGTCAATGTCATTTTCAAAATTTAGAGTTTGGGCAAGTTCAAATGATTGTGCTAAAATGGAACCTTGTTTTCCAAAACAACATGACTCTTCGACTCTAACAAAATGGTTAGCGACATCAGAACTGGCCAAACGGTGAGAACGTAGAGTTTGGACCACCATACTATGTCATCATTACGAGCGTTTTGAGCCTGAGTCATGACTTCAAGCATCTTTTCATAGTTAATTGGTTCATCATTTTGTTGAAAAGATGAAGTGTTGTTTTGGAATTGGTGGTGAAATTGTGAGTCCATCAGATTTTGTGATTTTTGTTTAGACTCGCGCATACTCATTTCCAAAATTGATGGTTTCTATTTTGGACTGGTGGAACTGAGTATGAATCTTGGAAATATTGTGGACAAGTGGGATAAGGAGGACAAGTTGGTTGCAAATTGGACTCAGGAGAGGTGAATCTCTACTAACTCTGTGAATAGTTGAAATTATTCTGAAAATTATGGTTATAAGATTGGGGGCATGGGTTATATTGATTCGGATTAGACCAATCCGGCACACTAGGTTGGTTAAAGTTATGATATGTCGGGTTAATAATATCCGAAAAAGAGGTTGGTGTATAATATGGATTACCATTAAAATTGAAAAAATTATTGTTATAAGCCATATCACACAATAAAACACAAACAAAGAAAAAACAAACAAATAAGAAAACAAAAAAGAAAAAAATTCTAACCTAAGTTAGGGTAGACCTTTGACCTAGACGACTCCTAACTGGTTAGACTGTCCATAAGAGGTATAATGTAGACTTTGACCACAAGCTAATCAGCCAGGTCAGGGCAAGATTGGTGGGAGGTTATCCGTCAAAAACGTTCCTTAATTACGTAACCACCAACCTTCGGGCTTTCGGCCCTTAATCCCCTTCCTAGACACTGATTTGACAGGCGTCAAATTCTAACACCTTTCCCCCTTAGGATAATCTTTCTAATTGAGTCCGAGATGTCTCTAGGGCCAACGTCTACTCATTTTTAGTTAGGCTTGGGTTAATGAGTGAGGAGATTGTTTGTGGGCTAAGGGAGGGTAATGACTTCCCCACCTTATCTTGTTTATAAGACAAGCCCTTAGATTAATTTAGTACAGTGTACAAGAAAATCAACACTTAAGCAATGTAAACAATCCAAAAGTGTTCTTATATGATTGGTAGTGAAAAGTGCATTTTTATCATCATATTTACCATCACATTTTCATATTTATTCATATAATCTGCACATTTACTAATATTTTGTTATTTAATGTGTGCAGGCCTTGAGTATTGAATTAAATACAGAATTAAAGCTTAATGAAGCCCAAAAGCCCGTATCCAAGCCCAAGTCCAAGCCCAGGTGCAAAAGTGCAATTACAAGAAGTCAAAAGTACAAATACAAATTGTAAAAATGTAAATACTACAAAGAGGGAAAGGATAGAATTCTATTCTACCCTAAATGCTTGGTGGATGAGGATAAATAAGAGTGTAAGGATGAGATTCGTTTTGAAGGGATTTGGATTTTGGGTAACTTGATTTCTAAGTTATCTCGAAAATCCAAAATGAAGAGCCAGGATCCAGCTTCTAGAAGCATACGCCCAGATGGACGGACCAGAGAAGCCACGTGCCAAAGCGCGTGGCCATCTTCCACTGTATGGCCGCGGAAACGCGGCCCAAGCCGCATTTTCGCGGCAAACAAGATGAGTCCAGGGAACAGATTTCGTGGAGGAGTTTATCCGGGACTCTATCACCTTCTGCACCTATAAATACCCCTGCAGACGCAACAGGGAGGACATCCAGAGAAGATTAGGGTTTTTCTTTAGCTTTTTCTAAAATTTCTGCACGTTGTAATTTCGTTTTAAAGGCTTTGTGGAGAAGAAGGAGCTTGTATTTGGAGACATACTTTCGAATAAAGGTTACTTTCTTTTGCATATTTAATTCTTGTCAATTTTTATTTCTTTTCTCTGCGAGTAATTGCTTCGGTTTCATCTGTGATCTCTTGTTTTGTTTCTTCTTCTTTTCTTCTAATGAAAAAAAAAATAAAAAACAATATAAAAAAATAATTATTAAAAAAATTGATGTCTAACTAATTCTTTGTGTGGTTTGCTGATCTCTTAAGCAACCCTAGGGCAAGTTAGGATTTGAATCGATTGATGACCAGTTTTAGAAACCCTAGGTCTAAAGATTATTTTTCTTGAAGATTAAATTGATGATTAGATTTCTTAATCTAGGTTGCATATTTAAATAACTCCTCATGCCTTCATACTTAAGAACTAGGACAGCCTAAATTTAAGATTAGTCTTTTCTTAAGCTGTACTTAGATGTTAGGATGAAACATTGTTTAGTTTTTGATAATACAACTTAGTTAGATTCTAGTATCATATTTTCTTGCTTGAATCACTCTTAATAATCTAGGGTAAATCACATTTATCTCAAGATGAAATTCAACATCCAAGACTTGCATTGTGGGTTGTGGTAGTAGATCAGTAAAACCATACTTCTTTATTCATATACACTTCAAATCTAATCCCTTCTTTGTTTTATTCAAAGCATACAGAGGAATTGGCCGAAAAGCTTGCATCGCATCCTTCCCTGAGGATCACGACCCGCTTTGGCCCTTGCTACAGCGGATAGCATTGAGACTAAGAACTCTACAACTCATTCTTCTTATTTACAAATTCTAAAATCTCAATCAAAATTTTGGCGCCGTTGCCGGGGAGGGACGGTAAGTTTTTCTCTAAAAATAAAAAAATTTCAAACTAATTATTTTTTATTCTTTCTGTTTGCAGATTCAGAGAACAGGAAAACAAAGCAGTAGCGAGGACACATAGCAACTCTGTGCCTCTGCCCTCAAAGGCAGAGCATCAGAGCCTACTTCAGAGTCGCGTTTCCGCGGCAAAAGCCGCGTTTTCGCGGCCTGAGTAGTTCACTACTCATAAAGTTTTCTGCAGGTTGCTCAGAATTGCAAATACTACTTACTGCTGTGATAAATTTTCTCTGTGATCATTCTGCAACTGCTAATTAATAACATTAACCCATTTGTTGATAATAAAAAAAAAATTAGACTCTTGCATTTAGGGCACGTGTCTATTTTAATTTTTTAATTCTGTTGAAGAGTGCTGGCGACAAGGTACGTCTGCATTGCATATAGATTAGGAAACACTCTTGGTTGTTTACTGCTTTTTGAGTGATTACTTTTCTACTGCTTTACACGTACACAAAAATATCTTAAGGCCATAACCCATAAACAAGATAAGGTGGGGATTTCATCACCCTTCCTTGGCCCACAAATCATATCCGTCACACTCACAACCCTAACCTTAAGTAAAATTTGACTAGACGTTGGCCCTAGGTTAACTCGGACTCAATAGGAGATTGACCTAAGGAGGAAAATTGTTCGAAATTAACTCTTGTCAAATCGGTGTCTAGGCAGGGGATTGAGGGCCGAAAGCCCGAAGAACGGTGGTTATTTAATTAAGGAATGTCTCTGACGGAAAACCTCCCACCGGTCTTGCCACCTACCTGGCCGATTAGCTTGTGGTTAACATCGACAATAGACCTCCTAAGGACAGTCTAAAGTTAGGAGTCGTCTAGGTTAAGGATAACCCTAGAATAGGATTTTTTGTTTGTTTTTTTTTTTTGGTTGATTGGGTGAACTTGTTTGCTAATTGTGCATGCCCGCTTGGTCGAGAGACCCACTTACATCCAGGTTAATTAGGACTAGTTCACCACCCGAGCAAAAGCCCGACTGACGCATGGCACAACCGCCGTCACTCCAAGATAGGATCTATCCTATCAGGACCTCTCTTCCTTCTTGCATCAAGCTTACCGATGAAGGTGTTGACCCATTTGAGCTTAAGCCACAATACATCAACACCCTTCCCAAATTCTATGGACTTGAATCCGAGGATGCATACTTCTTCATAAGGGAATTTGAGGAAGTATGTCTCATGATGAATATTCCTAAGTTGGGAAAAGAGACATCAAACTTAGGTTTGTCCCCTTTGCTTTGAAGGATTTAGCAAAGAAATGGCTCTACAGTCTAGAGGTAGGTTCTATATCTTCTTGGGATAATTTCGTTAAGGCCTTCTTAAAGAAATTTTATCCCGTTCACAAGACTGCACTGATTAGGAAGAACATCTTACAGTTTAAGCAAACAGCAAATGAGCCTTTTGGAAATATTTCGAACGTTTTAAGGACCTCCTTGCCCAATGCCCTCACCGTGGGATAGAGAAATGGCGACTTTGCCAAGTTCTATATGATGGATTAGAATATCAAACTAAAACGTTGTTAGAATCCATGTGCCAAGGAGGATTTATGAAAACGAACGAAAATGAAGGATGGCTATTGTATGAGGAATTAGCTGAAAATACCATCCAATGGGAACCTACTCCGGAAAAGTTTTGGACTAATGACCCTACTTCTTCTAAAGGAGGTATCCATTCCATTGAGGCCAACATAGCAACCGATGCTAAGTTAGCTGCTGTTATGCGAAGACTGGAGGCTCTTGAAACTAAAGAGCCAGTCTCTGTGAACCAAGTCAGCCCAACATCTTCGGCGGGCTGTACTTATTGTCAAGATATGAACCATGTGTTCGAGGAATGTCCTGTCTTCATCGCACATCAAAGCTTGCCCGAACATATGAGTGCGGCCTTCACAAGGCCCGCCAACAATCCGTATTCGCCCACCTACAATCCCGGTTGGAGAAACCATCCCAATTTTTCATGGGGCCTAAGCAACAATGATCAAATTAGGCCCAAATTCTCCAACAATTTTCAAAATCCGCCCTATCAACAAAATTTTCCTAGTCAAAATCCTCCACAATCTTTCCAAAATTCGCAAATGGAAACAAGACTCTCAAATTTGGAAAGAAAGGTGGACACTCTAGTTAAAAGCCACGACACGCTGGCTCAAGTCTTAACTAGGATAGAGATCCAATTGAACTAGCAAGAGAGACAGAGGGGTACCCTACCGAGTCAACCATTGCCAAATCCTAGGAATCCTAGGCTAGCCAATGAGGCTCAAGACCCAAACCAGTGTCACATGGTTCATACACTCAGATCGGGAAAACAAGTTGATAATCAAGTATCCATGCCACAGGATCCATCTCAGTCCTCCATTCCATCTAGCTCCACTCCTTCTCCACCCAGCTCCAATGAAACTGAAGTTGAAAAGTCAGCAGGTCAGGTGCACCAGCCTATAGCTCTATTTTCAAATAGGCTTAGAAGCAACAACAATGCACATATGGAGAAATTATTAGAGGTGTTCAATCAAGTTAGGCTCAACATCCCACTTCTTGATGCAATCCAACAGGTCCCTAGTTATGCCAAATTCCTTAAGGACATGTGCACCAAGAAAAGAAAGATTAATGTGCCTAAGAAGGTTTTTCTAGCCACTAACATTAGTGAGCTATTGTCCAACCAGATCCCTATTAAGTATAAGGACCCTGGTTGCCCCACCATCTCTTGCACCATAGGTCGAGCCGAAATCAATCGAGCACTCCTCGATTTAGTAGCTAGCATCAATTTGCTCCCTTTCTCCGTATATCAACAACTTGGATTAGGTGAACTCAACCCGACCCAAGTTACTATTCAGTTAGCTGACCGCTCAATCAAAGTTCCTAAGGGAGAGATCAATGACGTTCTCATACGGGTGGGAGAATTCATTTACCCAGTCGATTTCATTGTTTTAGAGGCACAACCTGTGTCTAATCCTAGGTCCCAAACTCCCGTCATCTTAGGAAGACCGTTCCTAGCAACCGCAAATGCAATTATAAATTGTAGAAACGGATCCATGAGATTGACTTTGGGGATATGACCAAGGAAGTCAATGTTTTCAACCTAGGTAAGCATCCCTACGATGTGACCGACCAACCCTTTGAGGTTAACTTCATCGAAAACATGACGAGTGAGCACAATGAGGAGATCACACTAGAGTCAGAGAAAGAGGAAGACTTAGAATCAAGTGATCTCAGCCTTGATGAGATCGAATGGGAATCAAATCTGAGTTCTATAGAGATGGGAGATTCTAGCTTAACACCTCCACCCATCGAGCCACCTCCTTCTTTGGAGTTAAAAGCCTTGCCTAAACATCTTAAGTACGCCTACCTAGGTGAACAAGAGACGTTACCGGTCATAGTTGCATCTAATTTGACTAATAGGCAAGAGGAAGACCTACTGGCAACCCTTAGGAGACATAGGGAAGCCATTGGTTGGACTATGGCAGATATCAAGGGACTGAGCCCTACGATAGTCCAGCATCGTATCCATCTAGAGGAAGGGGTTAGACCGAAGAGGGATTCACAGCGTAGGCTAAACCCACTTATGCAGGAGGCTGTACAAGCCGAAATAGTGAAACTATTAGATAATGGGATCATTTATCCCATTTCCGATAGCGAATGGGTTAGCCCAATGCATGTGGTCCCTAAGAAGTCCAGCTTTACTGTGGTAGAAAACGACAAGCATGAGTTAGTGTAAACACGATTGCCTACCAAGGTTAGAGTATGCATAGACTACCGCAAGTTGAACGCCGCCACTAGGAAAGATCATTTTCCCCTCCCATTTATCGACCAAATGCTGGAAAGATTAGCCGGTCATGAGTATTACTGTTTCTTGGACGGTTATTCAGGGTATAACCAAATCCCTATAGCCTCGGAGGACCAAGAAAAGACAACGTTCACGTGCCCATTTGGGACATTTGCCTACCGTCGAATGCCTTTCGGCCTATGTAACGCCCCAGCCACATTCCAACGTTGTATGTTAAGCCTGTTTTCTGATATGATCGAGCGTTTCTTAGAGATTTTCATGGACGACTTCTCCGTCTATGGAAATTCATTTGACCAGTGTCTCCATCACTTGGAGTTAGTGCTGAATAGGTGCACCGAAAAGAACTTGACCCTCAATTGGGAAAAGTGTCACTTCATGGTGCAGCATGGATTGTCCTAGGTCATGAGATATCTAGGGAAGGGATTAAGGTAGACAAGGCTAAGGTGGATATCATAGCCAAACTTCCAATTCCACGATGTGTGAAGGACATTCGGTCTTTCTTAGGACACGCTGGGTTTTATCGTAAGTTCATTAAGGATTTTAGCAAAATTGCTAGACCCCTTACAAACCTTCTAGCTAAAGACGTGCCCTTCATCTTTGATGATAGGTGTAATAGTGCGTGGGAGAATTTAAAAGTGGAACTTATCTCTGCACCTATCATCTCACCTCCGGACTGGTCCAAACCTTTTGAGATCATGTGCGATGCCTCAGATTTTGCGATAGGTGCTGTCTTAGGACAGCGTAAGGATAACAAGCAGCAAGTGATCTACTATTCGAGTAGGACACTCAATGACGCCCAGATGAACTATACTACAACCGAGAAGGAATTCTTGGCAGTAGTGTTCGCTTTGGAGAAATTCCGCCCATACCTACTTGGGACTTAGACCACGATTTTCACTGACCATTCTGTACTTCGATACCTTATGCTTAAAAAAGATGCGAAGGCCCGACTCATTCGTTGGATCCTTCTCCTTCAAGAATTCGATCTCGAAATTCGAGATAAAAAAGGTGTCGAAAATGTCGTAGCAGACCATCTCTCTCGTGTGCTAAATGCACCTTCTGACGAACTGCCCATCAATGACAATTTCCCCGATGAACAACTTCTAGCTATCTCTAAGGAGCCATGGTTTGCTGACATAGTAAATTACTTAGTCACAAACCAAACACCACCTAATTGGTCAAAACAGGATAGATACCGATTTTTGTCTCAAGTCCGGTATTACATGTGGGAAGATCCTTATCTTTTCAAATATTGTAGCGACCAAATCATTAGGAAATGTGTCCCCGACGGGGAAACTAGAAGCGTTCTAGCTTTTTGTCATGAGCTCGCTTGCGGTGGACACTTTGGTCCCCGTAAAAACTACCGAAAAGATCCTGCAAAGTGGCTTTTATTGGCCAACTGTGTTCAAAGACGCATTCGAGTATTGCAAAACTTGCACAAGATATTAAATAATAGGAAGAATTTCCAAACGAAATATGATGCCCCTAAATCTAATTCTAGAAGTAGAACTTTTCGATGTCTGGGGCATCGATTTTATGGGACCCTTCCCTAATTTATTTGGGCACCAATACATCTTGTTGGCCGTAGACTACGTGTAAAAATGGGTTGAAGCCATCCCTTGCAAGACAAATGACAACAAAGTTGTTGTCAAATTCTTGAAAGAAAATATTATCTCGCGCTTTGGAACCCTCGAGCCATCATTAGTGACAATGGCACACATTTTTGCAATAGAACTTTTGAAGCTCTTATGCGAAAATACGCCATAACTCACAAGTTGTCTACGCCCTACCATCCTCAAACTAGCGGTCAGGTAGAAGTTTCTAATAGGCAAGTGAAGTTCATCTTGGAGAAAACTGTGAATCAGAATAGAAAGGACTGGTCCACCAAACTGGTGGATGCCCTATGGGCATATAGGACTGCCTTTAAGACGATTCTAGGAATGTCTCCCTACAGACTAGTCTTTGGAACGGCTTGCCACCTTCCTGTTGAGCTAGAGCACCGGGCCCTATGGGCAATTAAGCAGCTAAATTTCGATCTAGATAAGGCCGGTGAGCTTCGGAAATTGCAAATTTCTGAACTAGAGGAATTGAGGAACGAAGCATACGACAATGCGAAGATTGCGAAGGATAGGGTTAAGGTTTTTCATGATAAGTTCATCACGAGAAAAACTTTTGTCCAAGGATAAAAAGTTTTACTCTATAACTCTAGACTTCATCTCTTTCCCGGCAAGTTGAAGTCAAGATGGACAGGGCCCTTCATTGTTAAGACTGTGTTTCCACACGGAGCCATAGAGATCTATGACCCCAAAAATGGCAATGCATTCAAGGTAAATGGTCAACGTCTTAAAATCTTTTTGGAGTCAGTACCGGAAGTAAATGCAGCCATGGGTCTTTATGACCCACTGTATCGGTAACTATATCTTTCTGCTAATTCATGCATCCATGCATTTCATTCATACATTAGGGACAATGCATGAAACAAGTGTGGGGGAAGGGTATGTAATATATAAAAAAAAATTAAAAATTATATTAAAAAATACCAATATTTTCTTTTTCTCTTTATTATTCTAAAAAAAATTCTTTTTATAAAAAGGAAAATACTTTGACTTATTTCTTGAAAGAAATCTAAGTTAGTTTTAAGAATTAGGAAAGTCATGATTAGGATTTCGAAAAACTTGGTCAAAATAAATAAATTGTTTAATTTTTAGGTATAGGAGGAGAAATTGAATAAGTAATTAGTCTTGATTTTTACCTTAATGAAATGTGCATACCTAGTGCATATATAGGATTCCAAAACAAAGACCCTTGTGCCTCATAAAAAAATAAATAATAATATATATCACTAATTAAGCTGGATACATGTGCCTCAAGAAGCATAAGTGTTCACACCTAAATGTGAGGTTCTGAATAAAATAAAGCCCTTAGTTTTGTGGCCTAGTTCACTCGAATTTGAGTCTGCGGGGTGTTTTCTCACCTGGTGCCCTAAAACCTACCGGTTTGGGAGCCACTGACTTTAAGTTCGCTACATGGGTGGATTAGAAAGTCTAAGAAAATTGAGAAATATTATACATGTATTAACACATCTATTAGTCAATTAGTTAGGTATGAGGGCCTCAAGAAGCCTTGATACTTACACAAAAGAAAATTAGATGAGTTATACATGCTAAAAAAAAAAATTTGTTAACACATCTAATAGTCAATTAGTTAGGTATGAGGGCCTCAAGAAGCCTTAATACTTACACGAAAGAAAATTAGATGAAGTTATAAAAATAATAAAGAGGCATGAGAGTCCAAGTTAAGGAATTCCTAGCAAAGTTACAAGGATGCATAGGATTTTGGTAACGAAAAGACTATACAAACATTCAATTTTGATCCTTACCTAAAATAAATAACAATTCACTTTATTAAGACTAAGTTTAAGAATGAATAAAAATGATAATCCTAAAACTTATAGACTACTTAGTCTCTTCAAATATAATTCGAATATTCTCCTTTTTATGGATTTTGTGGGTGTAATCCGCTGAAAAACCTCACGAGACAACACTCGTCCTCTAGGGTAACCTAGAGGTTTAACGGCTTGTTGCACGTGCTAAGTGCAACCGTGATTCCTACGAAAGTGAATTAGCTAGATTAGTTTTTCTTTTTGATTTTTACTCGAGGACGAGCAAAAAAATAAGTGTGGGGTGTGATTGGTAGTGAAAAGTGCATTTTTATCATCATATTTACCATCAAATTTTCATATTTATTCATATAATTCTGCACATTTACTAATATTTTGTTATTTAATGTGTGCAGGCCTTGAGTATTGAATTAAATAAAGAATTAAAGCTTAATGAAGCCCAAAAGCCCGTATCCAAGCCCAGGTGCAAAAGTGCAATTACAAGAAGTCAAAAGTGCAAATACAAATTGTAAAAATTGCAAATACTACAAAGAGGGAAAGGATAGAATTCTATTCTACCCTAAATGCTTGGTGGATGAGGATAAATAAGAGTGTAAGGATGAGATTCGTTTTTGAAGGGATTTGGATTTAGGGTAACTTGATTTCTAAGTTATCTCGAAAATCCAAAATGAAGAGGTAGGATCCAGCTTCCAGAAGCATACGCCCAGATGGACGGACCAGGAGAAGCCACGCGCCAAAGCGCGTGGCCATCTGCCACTGTATGGCCGCGGAAACGCGGCCCAAGCCGCGTTTCCGCGGCAAACAAGATGAGTCCAGGGAACAGATTTCGTGGAGGAGTTTATCCGGGACTCTATCACCTTCTGCACCTATAAATACCCCTGCAGACGCAACAGGGAGGGCATCCAGAGAAGATTAGGGTTTTTCTTTAGCTTTTTCTAAAATTTCTGCACGTTGTAATTTCGTTTTAAAGGCTTTGTGGAGAAGAAGGAGCTTGTATTTGGAGACATACTTTCGAATAAAGGTTACTTTCTTTTGGATATTTAATTCTTGTCAATTTTTATTTCTTTTTTCTGCGAGTAATTGCTTCGGTTTTCATCTGTGATCTCTTGTTTTGTTTCTTCTTCTTTTCTTCTAATTAAAAAAGAAAATAAAAAACATTATAAAAAATAATTATAAAAAAATGATGTCTAACTAATTCTTTGTGTGGTTTGCTGATCTCTTAAGCAACCCTAGGGCAAGTTAGGATTTGAATCGATTGATAACCAGTTTTTAGAAACCCTAGGTCTAAAGATATTTTTCTTGAAGATTAAATTGATGATTAGATTTCTTAATCTAGGTTGCATATTTAAATAACTCCTCATGCCTTCATACTTAAGAACTAGGACAGCCTAAATTAAGATTAGTCTTTTCTTAAGCTGTACTTAGATGTTAGGATGAAACATTGTTTAGTTTTTGATAATGCAACTTAGTTAGATTCTAGTATCATATTTTCTTGCTTGAATCACTCTTAATAATCTAGGGTAAATCACATTTATCTCAAGATGAAATTCAACATCCAAGACTTGCATGGTGGGTTGTGGTAGTAGATCAGTAAAATCATACTTCTTTATTCATAAACACTTCAAATCTAATCCCTTCTTTGTTTTATTCAAAGCATACAGAGGAATCGGCCGAAAAGCTTGCATCGCATCCTTCCCTGAGGATCACGACCCGCTTTGGCCCTTGCTACGGCGGATAGCATTGAGACTAAGAACTCTACAACTCATTCTTCTTATTTACAAATTCTAAAATCTCAATCATTATACTAGATACTGTGCACATGTACCTTTGCTCCAGCACTCTTCAATAGTAAATAGAAAATGTAATGAAATAGACACGTGCCTAAATGCAAAGTCTAAATCATTTTTTTAGCATTTACAATTATCATTTTACTGTTGAGGTTAGAAAGTAAACACAATAAGACAAATAAAGAAATAAATGCTACAAATATTTAAACTACGCAATTCAGCCAACCTGTAGAAAATACAGGTTAGTAGTTCACTCAGTTTGCCACAGGACTGTAGCAAATCTGAGGGCTTCTTAGCTCTGCTTTCTTGAGCAGAGTCCAAGGCCACTTATGTGTCCACTGCAGCAAGAATTCCATGTTGTTAAATCTGTACAAAAAATAAAGAAGAAAGTTAACCAAAAATGTAAACTTTAAAGAGAATTACTTACTGTCCTTCCCCGGTAATGGCGCCAAAATTTTGATTGAGGTTGAACCTACACA
>JAVJIF010014242.1:0-99788 GCA_038442645.1 Agave tequilana
TGAGTTATTATGATGTTTTATTTGAGTTATGATATATTTTTGATATTGAGATTTTGAGTTTCTTTGTTTCAGTATCATCAGCTTTATATATATCCATTTTCATTACCATGCTTACATGCAATTCCAGATTCATTGTTTTCATTCATTGCATAATACATTTGTAGGAAGGAGGAATGAAAGGATGGTGGGCTATTTATGCATATTATTCTAAATTGATATATTCTTTATATATGTATTTATGTGACTTGCTTACATTGACAAATCTATTTGTAGTCATAATGTTTTTCTTATACTTGATAGATAACATAACTTGAGGGGGAGCTTTTCCAAGTTCTTTCCTATCATTTAATTTAAATAACTCATATGTTTTGTCATCATCAAAAAGGGGGAGATTGTTGGCTCAAGGTTACAATCACCGGTTTCTTGTTTGGATGATAACAAAACATGTGGTTATTTAGTACTAATCAAGTTTAAGTGTATAAGTATGTTTCAGAGTTCAAGAAGATTCAATGTGTTTTCTTCCTGTAAAGGAAAGTGTTGAAGATAAGGGTATTCAAGTATGAGATTGGAACTCAAAGCACTCGACATCGCTATTGGAGAAGCCCGCTTGAAGATACTTGTAGTCACAAAAAACCTTGTAAGAAAATAGTATGTTAAAGAGTAGAATATAGATTTGATGCTCAAGAAGTTACCATACGAAAATACACATTTTCGACAAGACAAGTTTTTTATCGTATTGGTATTTTACATGTTTGGACTTGATACATGTTTCCAATTTTTTTCCAAAATTTATACATCCAATTTCTAACATGTATCAATTGCCTATGCATTTTCATATATCTTTTAAACCAATACAAAATATTTTAAAAGTTTGCATTTCAAATATTTGAAAAACTGACTTTTTAGCCTAGGTCGGTCGACCGACCGGTCGACCGTAGCCTATGATAGGCCAAGTCGGTCGACCGACCAGTCGACTGATCCTCTGGTCTGGGGTTGTGCTGTTACGCATGTTAGTCGGTCGACCGACCGTTCAACCGCTAACCCCAGCGGTCAACCGATAGGTTGATCGACTGGGTCAACCCTAGTCTCGGGTTGACTCCGGTCGATCGAGCCCAACAGCTAGTTCATGAAAATGAACGGCCGGTCGACCGAAGTTCTGACAAAAAGTCATAACGACCAGTTTTCAGAATCTGTCTTTTGTTTTGATTTTTTTCAACAGGCATTTTTTGCTTTTTCTTGATCAAATCTCCTTCCAAATGATCTGGTGAGCTAAACTAATAGTGTTTATGAGTTGCCTATATATATGGGTCATGGGAATAGGATTCAAAGAATACACAACAAGATTTTGAGAAATTCTTTGAAAATCAAGTTTGCTCCCAAGAGAAAAGTTTTCAAGTTTTTAGTTTTCAAGTGTTTTCATTTCTAAAGCTATTTCAATTGGTTTTTCAGCTCTTAAGTTCTTTCAACTGAATTCTTACTCTCACAAACTCCTTGATCATTAATTTATATCTATTTATAGAAATTTGTAAAGAAGAGAGTGTTTATGATCTAGTGATCACCAAGAGCTTTGTAAAATCTGATTGGCTTTGTGCTACCTCTTTTGTAGAGGATTGAGTGTTGGAGTTGTGTACTCTAGTCATGTATATACCATTGTAATTCCTTATTGTAAAGTCTCTTTGTGGAAGATCCTATTGTGGATAGTGAAGTCATTCACAGTGGTGAAGGTGGGGACGTAGAGCGGTGGCTGGAACCTTGAAACAGATTCTTTGTGTTTGCGATTGCTTGTCGCTTGATCTCTATCTCTTTATTTTGCTTCTACTTGTGTTGTTGCTTCTCCTGCACATTCTACTTATTCCTTGCATTTCACTCATCATTACATTATCTTCATCATTCTCATTTATCAGTCTTTGCTCATCTCAACAAGAAGACAATTAAGCACCTCAACTCATAATCTACAGAAATTTTAGATGAGAAGTTCTAGAGCCATTCATGGGGAATTCAGCTTCAATTCTTATTTTGAGTGACCAGTTTGCATCATTTTTCATAGATAGTTATTATTCCGATTAGATTAGTATTACACCTATTCACCCCTCCTCTAGGTGTACTTTCAGTTCCGTCGCTGGTGTATGGAACTGACCGCGAGGCCCAGGAAGGGAAAGGGTCTTTATTGTGTAATATCTCTAGTTGATAATACAGTATTTGTAAAAAAAAATTCATAACTATTTGGTTTCACTTATTATTTTATATTAAATATACAAATTATTTTGAAGTATTTAAACGTTAATTTGGCCTTATAGGTATATTTAACATTATTAGGTATTATCATTTTAATTACTAACTAGTATTTTTCATATTACTATTATACTGTTATTACTATTGTAGTTGTTGCTATTATTGTTAATATTATCATTGTTATTATTATTCTTATTGTTATTATTATGTTTTAGTATTATTATTATTATTATTTATTATTAGTGGTAGTATTGTTACTAAGTATTATTAGATAATATTCTTGTTGTTGATATTATTGTTATTATTATTACTATCTCATTTTGATTATTATTTTTATTTATTATTGTTATTGTTATTATTATTTTCATTATTATTATTGTTGTTGTTAATATTAGTATTATTATTATTTTTGTACTGATATTCATGGTATTTTCTTTCCATTTCCTAAAGCTCACCTCCTTATCTCATTTTTATTTAATTATTAATTCAAGCCCAATCTAACACTCCCCCATATTCCTTTACATTCTCTTTTGTTTTCAAATTTTTACCCAAGCCCAAACTTGAGCCGAGGATATGTTAAGCAATTCTTCTTTCCCAATTTTTATTTTTTTAATTAGAAACCCTTTAGGCCATAATGAAATCACCTAGAGGGGGGGGGTTGAATAGGTGACTAGCTAATCTAATGATGAATTATACGGAAAAAAACTATTTATGCAAACTAAAAACTATTAAGCTAAACACACAAGGTATAACACAAGAGTATAGCCGAATTTCCGGTGAAGGGTTCTGGACTAACTCCTCAAGATTCCTCTAGATAAGAGTTGAGGTGCCGCTATGGCTCTCTTGGTTTAATACAAGTGTGAGCAAACAATCCCAAGCATATAACAATAGAGCACAAGTATATCAAGCAAGTAATGAATATGAACAATAAGCACATGCAAGATATAAACATAAGTGAGAGATAGAGAGAGCAATCACAAATACGGGAGATTTGTTTCAAGGTTCGAGCACCCTTGCTCTACGTCTCCGCCTTCAACACTATGAAGGATTTTCACTATAAACGATCTCACCGGATCACTCGGTGCCACAACACCTACAACGAGTTTACACTAGAACTCCTTAGACTCACTAGTCCCTCTCTTGTTCCCGTAAGAACAACACACCGCAAGCACACTAACTTATCGAGACCGTACCTTTATACCGAGCTCTCACTAGAACTCGAAACAACGCGAACCCGCAAGTCCGCCTCCTCAAATATAAAGTAGAACACTTTGGTGATCACAACATTTTGATCACCTCAAAATACTCTCACAACAACTCTCCTATAGGATGGATATAGCAATGGAAAGCTCAAGTATGTGTGAGAAAACTAGGATTGATTTGGTGGTAAAAAACTCATGAAATCCCTTTTGAAAACACTCTTGATAAACTCTCCTTTTGATTTAGAAATATTGGCTCTTAAACAAGTGGAGATAAACATTTAGAAGTATATGAAAAACTAGCTTGAAAACCTACTTGAAATCTTGTAGAAAACAGTCCAAGGGAAGCCCATTTTATAGGTTCCCAAAATATGGCCGTTGGAGACCAACTCAGCAGACTGGTCTGCTGTCGGTCGACCGCCCGGTCGACCGGCAACGGTCAGATTTCTGACCATTGTGCCAGCGGTCGACTGGTCGGTCGACTGTAAACTGGCAAATGACCCAGCGGTCGACTGCCTGGTTGACCAGGCCATTTTCAGAGCGGAGGCTCTCTGGCGGTCGATCGTGCGGTCCACCGGCCCTTGGCTGTGCACGTTTGTTCACATCGGTCGACCGCCCGGTCGACCGACTTCTGGCTCGGTTGACCGGCCGGTCGACCGGCAGAAGGCTAGTCCAACTATTTTTAGGGATTTAAAACATGATCTTTTTACCTTCAATAAATTCTCATAATTCTCATAAATTCTACAAAAATAAGTTCATTGATATACTTTGATATACAAACATGTTTGATTAAAATTCAAAACATATTACAAACATTTTGAACTATTTTTGTAATATAGAAGTTTTGTCTTAAACAAAAATCTGTATTTTTCCGAAACAATTTTTCCAAAACTTTTCCAAATACAAAAATAAGATATTCTAAACACTTTTAAAGCTTAGTATGTATGGATATGGTCCACTACACATATATGATATAAAATCTATATTTTTGACATTAAGCTCTAAAATAAGTTTTGATAAAAGCACATGTATATATTTAAGCTTAAAAATCAAATCGGTATTTTTCAAAACGAAAACTCTTTTATGAAAACACATGTAAATCTTGTGTGTGAGTGTATATGAACTTGAGCAATCCACCAACTAATCTATCATTTACATTTTATCTAAAAATAAAATCTTGACACTTACAAATATAACACAAGTCTTCTTGAAAATCTTCTCTTGAAGGTCTTCTTCTCCTTCTTGACTTGGTCCAAACCTTGATCCAATGAGCTAGACTCCTTTTGAGTACTTGATGTAATCTTGATGCGCGAGCTCTTGAATCAACACGTGTTAGCTCCAAAACTTTGACTTTAAATCCTTTGATGAAGTTAAACACCAACTAAGATCTTGATCAAATATCTGATACTAATTAAATGCAAGATCATTAGTACTATAACTATATGAGTTAATCATCATCAAAACTAGAGCAATGGGCCTTTGGGCCAACAATCTCCCCCTTTTTGATGATGACAAAACTCATGGAGTTATATATGCATGAATTAAAGATAAGCTTCATAGAAGCTCCCCCTTAACTTATGCATAACAATAAACAAATAGATATTCAATCAAGTGCATAAAACTAAACTAATATATATGCATAAACAAGGTGAGAGAAACATGCATAAACTAAAAAGTCTTTTCCCAAAAACCTTTTCCCCCTTTTTGTATAAACTTTCAAAATCCTTCTCCCTCTTTTTATATAAACACAAATATATGCATAAACTCAATTTTAAATATGCATATATAAACTCAAAATCATTCTCCCCCTTTTTGTCAATCATCAACAAAGGGGCGAAAAAAAATCAACAATAAGGATATATATATGATATACATTCATGAAGAGGAAGACGTTAAGTTAGCTCCCCTACATACATGCATTACATGAAGAGGGATGACAAAATCCTAACTCACATAAAGCATAATATACAATGCATAAGTGGAGATGTTAAGCCCCCCTACACATATGTACCACATAAAGAAGAGATGTCAAGCTCCTCAATATAAGATACACTCAACATGAATTTATATATAGAAGAGATGTTAAGCTCCCCTTGCATATACGCAATACATATCAAAACATTTTAAAAATCACTTTAAGACAAATTTTGAATTTTCTTAAATCAAATTTTGAGATACCACTTGTTGAAATCACCTACAGGGGGGGTGAATAGGCGACTAGCTAATCTAATGGTGAATTAATGCGGAATTAAAATTATTTATGCAAACTAAAAACTATTATGCACAACACGCCAAGTATAACACAAGAGTGTAGCCGGATTCCCCGTGAAGGGCTTTGAACTATCTCCTCAAGATTCTTCTAGATAAGAGTTAAGGTGCCGCTATGGCTCTCTTGGTTGAATACAAGTGTGAGCAAATAATCTCGAAGCATATAACAATATAAGTACAGGTATATCAAGCAAGTAATGAATATGAAAAATAAGAGCATGCAAGATATAAACACAAGTGAGAGATAGAGAGAGCAATCGCAAACACGGGAGAATTGTTTCGAGGTTCGAGCACCCTTGCTCTACGTCCTCGCCTTCAACACTATGAAGGATTTCCATTATAAAATCGATCCCATCGGATCACTCGGTGCCGCAACACCTACAAGCGAGTTCACACTAGAACTCCTTTGGACTCTCTAGTCCCTCTCTTCTTCCCGCAAGAACTACACACCGCAAGCACACTAGCTTGCCGAGGCTGCACCTCTACACCGAGTTCTCACAAGAACTCGAAACAACGTGAACCCGCAAGTTCGCCTCCTCAAATACAACGTATGAAAACTTTGGTGATCTAAACACTTTTATCACCTAAAACAACTCTCACAACAACTCTCCTATAGGATGGATATAGCAATGGAAAGCTCAAGTATATGTGAGAAAACTTGGATTGATTGTGGTGGAGAAAAACTCAAAGAATCACTTTTGAAAACACTCTTGAAAAACTCTCCTTTTGATATGAAAGTATTAGCACTAAAACAAATGGAGAAAACCTCTACAATAGATAGGAAAAACTGGCTTTGAAACTCTCCAAAAATCTTTTCTAAAATAGCCCAAAGGAAGCCTCTTTTATAGGCATCCAAAATTTGCCCGTTGGAGGCCAACTCAGCAGTTCAGACTGCTGACGGTCGACCGCCCGGTCGACCGACCTTCCCAACGGTCGGAATTCCAACCGTTGGGAAGGTCGGTCGACCGGCCGGTCGACCGCCTTCAGGGCAATGGCCTAGCGGTTAACCGCCCGGTCGACCGGGCCATTTCCAGAGAGCTTCTGCTCTCTGGCGGTGGACCGTGCGGTCGACCGGCCCAAGCTGTGCACGTCTGTGCACATCGGTCGACCGAGCGGTCGACCGTCTTCTTGATCGGTCGACCGGCAGAAGGCTGGTCCAACAATATTTTAGGGATTAAAAGTTTGTCTTGTTATATTTAATAAAATCCCATAAATTCTCTAAAAATCTAAAAAAATAAGTTTAGTAATATACTTTGATATACAAATGTTTGAGTAAAATCAAAACATATTACAAACATTTTGAACTATTTTTGTAATAAAGAAGTTTTGCCTTAAATAAAAATCTGTATTTTTCCAAAACAATTTTTCCAAATTGAAAACCGATTTTTCCAAAACTCCTCCAAATATAAAAATAAGATATTCTAAACACTTTTAAAGTTTAGTGTGTATGGATATGATCCACTACACATATATGATGAAATATCTATGTTTTTAGCATTAAGCTCTAAATAAAGTTTTGGTAAAGCACATATATATTTTGAAGCTTAAAAATCAAAACAGTATTTTTCAAAACGAAAACTCTTTTATGAAAACACATATAAATCTTGTGTGTGAGTGTATATGATACTTGAGCAATCCACCAACTAATCTATCCTTTATATTTTATCTAAAAATAAAATCTTACTAAAAAACAAACCTAGACACAAGTCTTCTCTTGAAGGTCTTCTTCTTCTTCTTGACTTGGTCCAAACCTTGATCCAATGAGTTAGACTCCTCTTGAGTACTTGATGTGGTCTTGATGCACAAGCTCTTGAATCATCACGTGCTAGCTCCAAAACTTGACTTGAAATCCTTTGTTAAAGCTAAACACCTACTAAGATCTTGATCACATATCTGAGACTAATTAAACACAAGATCATTAGTACTATAACTACATGAGTTAATCATCATCAAAACTAGAGTGATGAGCCTTTGGGCCAACAATCTCCCCCTTTTTGATGATGACAAAACTCATGGAGTTATATATGCATGAATTAAAGTTAAGTTTCATAGAAGCTCCCTCTTAACTCATGCATAACAATAAACAAATAGATATTGCAATGAAGTACATAAAACTAAACAAATATATTGATAAACAAGGTGAGAGAAACATACATAAACGAAAAGTTCTTTTTCCCAAAAACCTGCTCCCCTTTTTGTATAAACTTTCAAAATCATACTCCCCATTTTATAAAACATAAAATGCATAAACTCAATATATGCAAAAACTAAAATATGCGTATATAAACTCAAAATCTTTCTCCCCTTTTTTGTCAATCATCAAGGTGAAAAACAAAGCATCAATAAGGATATATATACGACATACATTCATGAAGAGGAAGACGCTAAGTTAGCTCCCCTGCATACATGCCTTACATAAAGAAGGGATAACAAACCCTAACTCACATAAAGCATAATATATAATGCATAAGTGGAGATGTGAAGCTCCCCCTACACACGTGTATCAGAGATGTCAAGTTCCTCAATATAAGATACACTCAATATGAATCTATATATAGAAGAGATGTTAAGCTCCCCTTGCATATAGGCAATACATATCAAAATATTTTTAACACAAATTTTGATAATTACTCTAAGTAATAAAACAAAATTTGAGATACCATTTGTACATAAACAAAATTTTAAGATATCACAAGATTTTTGATACCATATGAAATTGAAAATATGTGATACCAATTGAAATTGAAACACTTGTATATTTTGATATCAATGAAAGAAAATATTTTATATATACCAATTGAAATATATGGTACATTTTTGATACCAAATAGGTAAAACATATTGATACCAATTGAAATTTAAATCCAATTGGAAATCGAAACATATTGATACCAATAGAAGTATATTGTAAATTTTGATATAAAAAATACTAATTAAAAATAATGCATAAGCTTATTAAAGTACCAATTGAGATACCAATTGAAAATCAAGATTTAAATCAAGCTTGAAATTGAAACATTTGTACATTTTTATACCAATGAAGGTAAGGTATTTTATATTTTGATATCAATTGAAATACATGGTAAATTTTGATACCAAATAAGAGGTAAAACATTTGTGATACCAAATGAACTTTAAACCCAATTGAAAATTGAAACATATTGATACCAATTGAGGTATA
This sequence comes from Agave tequilana, assembly GCA_038442645.1. Classification (NCBI taxonomy): domain Eukaryota; kingdom Viridiplantae; phylum Streptophyta; class Magnoliopsida; order Asparagales; family Asparagaceae; genus Agave; species Agave tequilana. The sequence goes on from JAVJIF010014242.1 coordinate 8,881, forward strand.
TTGTAAATTTTGATATCAACAAAATACTAATTGAAAATAATGCATAAGCTTATTAAAGTACCAATTGAGATCAAGATTTAATTCAAGCTTATCATAAACATAATTTGTGCTTTAAACATGTAAATATCTTGTAAATCAAGCACAATCAAATCATATATGTATGAAAAGAAAACTCCAATAGAAATTGATATTGTTTGAAATTTGAAGCATACATATATAGAAAACAAAATATGAGTATACAAAAAAAATATCAATTGTGATACCAATTGAAACTATGATGAGAATCAAGTTTATAACTCATAAAGATCTACCCTTTTCATGCACATGATAAAAGATATTTAGTTTGAGCATACAAGGCATGGTCGCCCATCCATCTGCCCTTAAAGGGTAGAAGTTTTCAAAAATAGATTTGAAAATATTTATAGATTGAAAACACTACCAAATGAAGAATAAATAACTAGTTAAAAATAATTTTTTGAAAAACTAGTTAAAGATCCTTCAAACATGAAACCAAGTCATATATATATCTCATGAATCATACCAAATATACAAGAGTTGACACTCGAAATCAATAATGCTCATAAAAGTGTTCATGAAATAAAGTCATGAATAAATAAAGAAATAATGTGAGTGTATTAGCATCATGTGAATAGTATATTCATGAAAATAGTCAATGAAGCTCAAAACAAATATGAATATCATTTTATCAAACAAATATGAAAATCATAAAGATTTTATTTTTCATATAAAAACAAACTTCAAGGTATATGTATGATTTATGAAAACTAACAATATATATACATATCCTAAACTTAAATGAGTCCTAAATAGAGTATTGCATGAAAAGCAAATGACTCAAGGGTATACATGCATATTTATTTGTTTTGAATAAAGATTACATATACATGAAGTAAAAACATGCACAAAGATAGGCAAAACAAGTATAAATGAGGGAATCATCAAAACTAGGCTATACATGTGCATGTAGTGAGTACAAATGAGCAATGAAGTGCAAACATATACGAATCAAATGTTGCTCACTACTTGTACAAGTATATACACAAGTTTTGACAAAAACTACATCTAAACAAGTATTTACCACAAAAAGCACAAAGCATGATTATTTTAACATAAAACTAAAACATGCTAAAAAATCATCAAATATAAAAGCATGTAAATTAAATAGAGTTTAGAGATAGTTACCAAAACCAAAGAACTATACTCTAAATCTTCAAAACATGGTGGTCATGCCACCAAACTTCCTTGATGGCGGTGCATTAATTTGTAGTGTTCATTTGACCCATGCATCCACCACCAAGGCACCAATCCTCTCACGTCATGTGAGAGCCCACACCTACATCAAACACAAGAGGTGAGGATTTTGGTACCCATTTTCTTTTGGGTCCACGGGGGTTAGCATTTTAAGGAATCCAACATTATTACTTGCAACATTTAAAGAATTTACTCTATCATAGTAAAATCTTGCAAGATGGCCTTTACGGTCGCAATGTGTACATTTGTACACTCTAGGATGCATGTGAATGAGTGTGATCATGGTGTGCAAAGTGTGCATATGTGTGCCGTGGGTGATGTGCATTGACATGTGAAACTTGTTTCTTTGAAAACAAGGTTTTCAATCTATTATGGTTAAATGCACAATTGCTCAAAGTTGAGCTCAAACAATCTATTCTATTTTTCAAAAATTTCATCTCATTTTTATCAATGGTAGTAGCATGAAAAGTATGATCAACAATCTTGTTCTTTTTAGAAACATTTTCTTTTTCTTTTGAAACAACTTTTCTTTTCAAAGAGTTGTTTTCTTGTAAATCAATTTCTTTTTCTTTTTCCACCAAAATAATCTTATTTTTCAAAGAGGTATTTCCTTCACAAAGATCATTCAATTTAGAAGTCAAAGAAATATTATCCTTTTTCAACAAATCATTTTCTTTTGAAATACATTCCAATTTATCTTGAAAGGAGTATTTTGTAGGATCTATATAACAAGCAAAACAACACTAGAGGGGGGTGAATAGTGTTAATTAAACTTTAAACAAATTACTTGCAGAAATTAAAGCAATTAAAAAGATAACCACAGAAAATAACAAACGCAAACAGTGGAGAGTTATCCTGGTTCGGTCCTTGTGACCTACATCCAGTCCCCAAGCCAAATGCTTGAGATTTTCCTTTACTTTCCTTGTGTACACCCTACAACAAGTACCTTGTGCACCACTTGGCAAAACACCCTTCGCCAACGTGCACAACTTCTCTTCCGCCAAGAGAACAAACCTTGTACAATCTTCTACACCCAAGAAGACTCCTTGTACAAACTTCTTTGAAATGAATACAGTATCTTCCTATAGCCTTGATAAGGATTTGTAGTGGACAAGGTTCTGTATAGGAAGGTTTTACTTCAGAGTTCTTCACAAAGAGGAGATGGCTTTTGGTGAAGAAAGAAGTTGAGAAATTCAGTTTTCAGAAATCTGGAATTTTTGGCTTTTGGAAATCTGATTGAAAAACTTAGTAATTGGCCTTAGGAATAACTTCCCTATTTATAGATGTAGACTAGGGTCAGTTGGGGAAGTTATGACACCAATTCAGAGGATTAAAACGTTGTAAAACGTTGCCAATTTGATCAGATAAGAATAACTGTCCAACAGTCAGAAACTGCCTATAGTCGACTAGGAAACTGAATTAGTCGACTAGGCCAGGCAAAAGTTCACTTATTAGTCGACTAGGTATAAATATTAGTCGACTAGGAAAGTGTGTTGGAGACACAGGTTTCTGGAAAACTGTTTTTAGTCGACTGTAACTACCTTGTAGTCGACTTGAAACTTGGATTAGTCGACTTGGTTTACTGCTGGTCGACTAGATTTGACAAACAGAGAGTTGGAAATATTTTGTGTCCAGGATTAGTCGACTTGAAAAAGGGACTAGTCGACTAGAGTATCTGTTAGTCGACTAGATAGAAATGATAAGTCGACTAATTGACTCACAGAGTCCAAACAGAGAGTTAGGGGTTTTTGTTCAAAGTGGACTAGTCGACTAGGGCTATATGGCAAGTCGACTACATTGGGGTAGTCGACTAGATAAATGGGATAAGTCGACTTGGAAAGGTTAAGTTTGTGTGTAAGTTATCAAGGCTATTACATATCATTCTAACTTTACACAACAACTTCCACAAACACCCATGAGCTTCAGTAATCACCATCTGAGGTAGAGCAATCATCATGTAGTAGTCGTGTTCGTCAATCATCAAAATCTTGTAAGTGGAGAAGCTTCAACATCTTGAACATGTCAGGTTCCAACATTCTCCCCCTTTTTGATGATGACAACATATGGCTATGATGGCTCCCCCTGCAACAAAACTCCCCTGCAGTAACTAAGTTATATAAAAAATATTTTGTCCCTGCAGAAAATGTTAGGTTGCACCTGCATGATTATATGTTAGTATGCATAACATATATATGTCAAATATGATTGAATTTGTCACAATGTTGCACAATATGCAGAAATTCTCAGATTATGACACAGATACACAAATATGTGACAGAACATATAACACATAGAACACATATCACAACATAAAAACTCACATAACATAACAGAGTTTGATAACATAACAGAGTTTTACAAACACAAAGTGACACAAACACTTACCACATAAAACACTACACTTACATAACAACTTCTCCCCCTTTGTCATTAACAAAAAGAGAAGATACATAGTACTAAAAACAAAATACATAAGAGTTCTGCCAAAAGAAAATAACATAAAAAGAGACACTCCAACACCAAGAGCTTCAATCTTCGGATCCGGGAGGAGGAGGCGGGTGATGAATCTTGAGAAGACTGATTATGGCTGATTGGGTAGACTCAATGGATTGCAGCCTATCCATCATCATAGACTGATTCTCAAGAATGCGAGAGTGAGAATTCAACAAATCTTGTTGAGAAGATTGAATGGATGCTATCTGGGCGGACATGGAATTATAGAAAGCATCGGCATATGGATTTGGTTGAGTTGGAGGAGGATCGGGTTGTGAAGATGTAGATGGACCATGTGGAGGACTTGGTGGATTTGAAGGTGGTTGTGGTGGTTCTGTAGAAGGAAAATCAGGTAATTTCATCCTATTTATGGCAGCACGATCAAAGAGTTCGAAAATCTTGACAACAGTATTTTCAGAAGCAAGATCAATATTGTACTTCCGAAAAATTGGAGTTAGAAAGGCGCCAAATGGTAAGAAAGAGGAATGAAATTTGACCATGGTGTCAAATATGATTTTTGCCCAATTAACGTCATGTCCAGCCATGATAGCATAGACACACGACGATAATTCCCTGGAAAAGTAGTTATAACTACCAGTCTTAGGGCAGATGTTATAAGAGAGGATTCTACCAATTAGACGGGGAATAGGTCTAAGCTTGTTGTTGGTCATTGGTAGATGTTGACCAGGTAGAAAAATCTGATTTAAGATATCCTCATCATCCATGACAATCTCATCAAGAGTTAGGCCAGAATAGGGAATAGACAAGATACGACCAATTTGCTTGATAGAAAGCTTAATATTGACACCCTTAACAAAGGTTTCAAGATAGGTTGCATTCTCATTATCTTCATAATTTAAATGTGTGTAGAATAGATAAATGAGAAAAGGATAATATTCATCCTTAACTTCTGAAGAGAACATGTTATATAATCCACAAGTTCGAAGATAGGACATGATATCATAATCAAAAAATCATCATAATTGATAAATCTTCCGGGTATGATATCTAACTGAGACAAACGAAGATAATCTTTTTCTAGGACAGGGTTTCTCAGAAATGACCTAAAATCAACATTGGAAGAGGAAGAACCTGGGGTAAACTTGGTTTTCTTAGAACGAGACATGTTGAAAACTGAAATTGGAACAACTAGATAGTAGATATGGATGAAATGAACTGAAAGTGAAAAGATTATACCAGAAATGTGGAACTGAGGAAGAAATTGGAGGAATTTCTGTGGAAGAAACTCGCAGAACCCGGGTGCCCTAAATCTCCTCTGGTCGACTTGAACTCTCGGCTGCAAGGAAAGAATGAGGGATTTTCTAGGGTTTAGGAGAGTAATAGAAAGAAATCAATGGTTAAGATTAATCCTGGATATAAATCAATGGATAGGATTAAATCTGAGTGTAAACGGATCCATGACTTAAGTTATTGGGTCGGGTTTGAAACAGGAATCCGAAAACAGAAAAACAGAATTTCACAGTATTAGTCGACTTACAGGACAAGACTAGTCGACTAATAATAGGTCTAGTCGACTGATAGTTTTCTATAGTCGACTTAAAAACTTTCTGTTTCTCACAGGAGTCGACTAGGAAATTTTATAAGTCGACTAAGACTTTTATAAGTCGACTAATAATAGTTGTAAGTCGACTAATTTGCACAAAAATACAGACTTTGAAAAATTCTAAAAAATTGTTTAAAAATCTGAAAAATTACAAATACCAAGATCTCTTCTAAACTTAATAAAAGTATCTTCTTTAAGTGGTTTAGTTAAGATATCAGCAACTTGATTATCAGTTGAAATGAAATTTAAAGAAATATCACCTTTTAAAGCATGATCACGTAAGAAATGATGTCTTATATCTATATGTTTTGTACGTGAATGGTGAACTGGATTTTTAGATAGATTAATAGCACTAGTGTTATCACACATAATAGGTGAGTTTGTGATATTCATGCCATAGTCAAGTAGGGTTTGTTTCATCCAAATTATTTGTGCACATGCAACACTAGCAGCAATATATTCTGCCTCAGTTGTTGATAATGACACGGAATTTTGCTTTTTACTGAACCAAGAGACTAGTGAATGTCCCAAAAAGTGACAAGTACCACTAGTACTCTTCCGGTCAGATTTACAACCAGCAAAATCAGCATCACTATAAGATAATAAATCAAATGTGCATGACTTTGGATAAAATAAACCGTAGTTGACTGTGTTATTTAAATATCTAAAGATCCTTTTCACGGCTTTAATATGTGATTCTTTAGGTTTTGACTGATATCTAGCACATAAGCATACGCTAAACATTATATCAGGTCTACTAGAAGTAATATAAAGTAGAGAGCCAATCATACCTCTATAGAGTTTCTGATCGACATTCTTACCACTTTCATCTTTGTCCAAAAAGGTAGTTGTACTCATCGGAGTATTCTTGTGACCAGAATTTTCCATGCCAAATCGCTTTAGGAGTTCCTTAGCGTATTTGCATTGGGAGATGAAGATTCCTTCCTTCATTTGTTTGATTTGAAGTCCGAGGAAGTAAGTGAGTTCGCCCATGTGACTCATCTCAAATTCATTCTGCATAGTCTTAGAAAATTCTTGACAAAGATCATTGTTAGTAGAACCAAATAGTATATCATCAACATAAATCTGAATTATTAAGATATCTTTATTAACATGTTTGATAAAAAGAGTTGTATCTGCACTTCCCATTTTAAAATCTGAATTTAAAAGAAAACTCTTTAATCTATCATACCAAGCACGAGGTGCTTGCTTTAAACCATATAAAGCTTTTTTAAGTTTGAAAACATGGTTAGGAAATTTTTCATGTTCAAAACCTGGTGGTTGTTCTACATAAACAGTTTCTTTAATTATTCCATTTAAAAAGGCACTTTTTACATCCATTTGATATAATTTGAAATTCATGAAACATGAAAAAGCAAGTAATATACGAATTGATTCAAGTCTTGCAACAGGAGCATAAGTTTCATCGAAGTCAATACCTTCTTCTTGATTGTACCCTTGTGCTACTAACCTTGCCTTGTTCTTAATGACTTCACCGGCTTCATTGAGTTTGTTCTTGAAGACCCATCTTGTACCGATGACGGGATGATCAGTAGGACGTTGCACAAGATCCCACACATCATTTCTCACAAATTGGTTCAACTCTTCTTGCATGGCGATTATCCAAAAATCGTCCTCACATGCTTCGTTGATATTCTTCGGTTCAATGATTGAAATGAAGGCAATTTGTGTCATGTAGTTCAACTTGGATCTCGTTTGAACTCCTTGATTGATATCTCCAATTACCAAATCTTGTGGATGATTCCTTACTTCAACATAGGCTTTCGGTAACTCGGTAGGAATCTCTTCATCCTTAGACACGTTAGTATCAACAGAAGATATAATAATATTATCTTTAGGAGAATCTATAATATGATCATCATCATGTGGAGAATCATTAGAAACAAGTTTAGTCAAGGATTCATCAAATTTAACATGTAAAGATTCTTCAATTGTAAAAGATTTTTTATTAAAAATTCTATATGCTTTACTATGAGTAGAATAGCCAACAAAAATACCTTCATTGGATCTAGCATCAAATTTATCTAAAGCATCTTTTGTATTTAAAATAAAGCATTTACAACCAAAAATCTTAAAATATGAAACTTTTGGAATTCGATCATGAAACAATTCATAAGAAGTTTTGTTTAAAAATGGTCGAATAAGTACTCGATTTAAAACATAACAAGCAGTAGAAGTGGCTTCAGCCCAAAAGTATTTTGGTAAGTTACTATCCATAAGCATAGTTCTAGCACATTCTTGCAAAGTCCTATTCTTTCTCTCTACAACACCATTTTGAGGAGATGCTCTAGGAAAAGCAAAATTATGTGTAATACCATACTTATTACAGAAATTTGAAAAAGATTCATTCTCAAATTCTCCTCCATGATCACTACGAATAGTGACTATGTTTAGAGACTTTTGATTTTGAATTCTTTTACAAAAACTTACAAATTCATCAAAAGTGTCATTTTTATTTTTCAGAAAAATCACCCATGTAAAACGTGAGTAATCATCTACAATGACAAAAACATATCTACTCTTGTTTAATGAAGAAACACGAGTAGGACCAAATAAATCCAAATGCAATAATTCTAAAGGTCTTTTTGTAGAAACCAAATCTTTTGATTTAAAAGAAGATTTAACTTGTTTTCCTAATTGACAAGAATCACAAAAATAATCCTTTTTGAAAGCAATTTTTGGAAGACCTTTAACTAAATCAAATTTTGAAATCTTAGAAATGGTTTTCATATTCAAATGACCAAATCTTTTATGCCATAAAAAATAATCATTATTTGAAGCAATAAGACATAAATTTTCATTTGAAAACATGCATTCTATTGACAATTCATATATGTTATTGTTTCGAAAACCTTTAAATAAAATCTCTTTCATATTAGCATCATAAATAAGACAAACATCTTTTTCAAATACTATTTTATAACCCTTATCACATAATTGACTAATACTTAATAGGTTGTGTTTTAAACCACTTACCAAAAGGACATTTTCAATAAGAGGTTTTGAAGAGTTACCAACAATGCCGGTTCCAATAACTTTTCCTTTGTTATTGTCGCCAAAGATCACTGTACCTCCCTTTTTCATTTGAACGGAGGACAATAATTGCATATGTCCGGTCATGTGTTTGGAACACCCGCTATCAAGTATCCATTTTTCTTTGTTCGGTACCTATAAGATAAAACATTATATATGGTACCCATCATGATAGGGTCCGAAAAAGGTTAGCCTTTAGGAACCCAAATCCAATTGGAATTTGGTTTCCACTTGTTAATATAAACATAATTCTTAGAATTACATACTTCATGATTAAAAGATGCAACATAGATATTCTTATCAATATTATTCAAATTCTTAGGAACCCATATATATTTGCATCTACTTCTTTTTGAAAGATCATTTCTTTTTACAAAAGAATTGTATGAATTATGAACATGTGTAGATCTTACAAAATTAGTCTTTGAAAAACCAATACCAACATGATTAGGCTTATACTTGTTATCTTTTGAAAAACCAAGACCAAAATGGTTATTAGACATTTTTTGAGAAGATAATAACATATTCAAGTTCTCTTTTCCTTTATTAAACTTATTAACATTTTTCAAAAGATCTTCATATTTAACTTTAAAACTTATCATATCTTTATCTAAAATATTAATTCTAGAACTTAAAGAAAAAGTTTCCTTTTTAAGTAAAACATTTTCTTTTAAGAAAACTTCATTGTCTCTTTTTAAAGATATAATAACTTTTTCAAATTCTTCTTTTTGAGAAATAAAAGATGATGCTTGAGAAACAAGAATTGAATTATCATTAATAAGTTTCTCATTTTCCTTTATTAAAATTTTATTTCTAATCTTTTCAGTTTTGAAATTATCATAAAGTTCATTAAATGCATCTAATAAAGCATCATAATCTTGTACCTCATTTTGTACTTCATCTTCTTGGGCCATGAAGCAAACATTAGCGGTTTCCTTTGCTTCTTCTTCGTCCTCAGAGGAAGATGAATCGCTATCATCCCATGTTGCTTGAAAGGCCTTCTTCATCTTGTTGAATTTGTTGAACTTGTTGGACTTGTTGAACTTGTTGAACTTGTTGAAAGGTTCCTTTGATTTCATCATTGGACAGTCCTTCTTCATATGGCCTGGTTTGTTACACTTAAAACAAGTTGGAATTTCATTAGTATCTTTATTTTTATTATACTTACCTTGTTTTAAGAACCTTTTGAACTTCCTTGAAAGCATGGCCATTTCTTCTTCATCTTCATCCGAATTGTCCGTGTCTGAAGATGCATGGAAGGCAAGAACTTTCTTCTTGGATTGATGTTGTTGTTCGTCCTTCTTTCTTTCTTCTATTTGCACTTCATATGCCATTAGATTACCAATTAGGTTTTCTAATGACAAGGTTGAGAGATCGTTCGCCTCTTCAATGGCGGTTGTCTTCTTCTCCCATTCCGGTGTGAGTGCTCGAAGAATCTTGCGGACTCGTTCAACTTGAGTGTAGTCCTTTCCAAGGGATGCAAGAGTGTTGGTGATGTCGGTGAACCTTGTAACCATCTCGGATATGGTTTCGTTCTCCTTCATCTTGAACAATTCAAACCTGTGTACAAGAACTGAAATTTTAGACTCTTTAACCTTGTTCGTACCTTCGTGTGTTACCTCGAGTGTATGCCATATTTGATGTGCAGAGGTTGATGTAGACACACGGTTGAATTCCTCTTTGGTTAAGGCACAAAAGAGAGCGTTCATCGCCTTGGCATCCAGATTTGCACTCTTCTTTTGTTCTTCACTCCAAGCGCTGTAGTTGGTTGTAGGCTTTGTGTACGCTGCTTCTACGATGTTCCAAAGATCGTAATCAAGTGACTGCAAGTAGATCTTCATTCTACACTTCCAGTAATTATAATTTGTACCGTCGAAAAGCGGTGGACGTTGTGTAGAATGACCCTCTTGGAATTGGGATGTTTGGAAATTCGTCGCCATCCTTGTATGGTTGTTTGCCTTGATACCTGCTCTGATACCAAATGTAGGATCTATATAACAAGCAAAACAACACTAGAGGGGGGGTGAATAGTGTTAATTAAACTTTAAACAAATTACTTGCAGAAATTAAAGCAATTAAAAAGATAACCACAGAAAATAACAAACGCAAACAGTGGAGAGTTATCCTGGTTCGGTCCTTGTGACCTACATCCAGTCCCCAAGCCAAATGCTTGAGATTTTCCTTTACTTTCCTTGTGTACACCCTACAACAAGTACCTTGTGCACCACTTGGCAAAACACCCTTCGCCAACGTGCACAACTTCTCTTCCGCCAAGAGAACAAACCTTGTACAATCTTCTACACCCAAGAAGACTCCTTGTACAAACTTCTTTGAAATGAATACAGTATCTTCCTATAGCCTTGATAAGGATTTGTAGTGGACAAGGTTCTGTATAGGAAGGTTTTACTTCAGAGTTCTTCACAAAGAGGAGATGGCTTTTTGGTGAAGAAAGAAGTTGAGAAATTCAGTTTTCAGAAATTTGGAATTTTTGGCTTTTGGAAATCTGATTGAAAAACTTAGTAATTGGCCTTAGGAATAACTTCCCTATTTATAGATGTAGACTAGGGTCAGTTGGGGAAGTTATGACACCAATTCAGAGGATTAAAACGTTGTAAAACGTTGCCAATTTGATCAGATAAGAATAACTGTCCAACAGTCAGAAACTGCCTATAGTCGACTAGGAAACTGAATTAGTCGACTAGGCCAGGCAAAAGTTCACTTATTAGTCGACTAGGTATAAATATTAGTCGACTAGGAAAGTGTGTTGGAGACACAGGTTTCTGGAAAACTGTTTTTAGTCGACTGTAACTACCTTGTAGTCGACTTGAAACTTGGATTAGTCGACTTGGTTTACTGCTGGTCGACTAGATTTGACAAACAGAGAGTTGGAAATATTTTGTGTCCAGGATTAGTCGACTTGAAAAAGGGACTAGTCGACTAGAGTATCTGTTAGTCGACTAGATAGAAATGATAAGTCGACTAATTGACTCACAGAGTCCAAACAAAGAGTTAGGGGTTTTTGTTCAAAGTGGACTAGTCGACTAGGGCTATATGGCAAGTCGACTACATTGGGGTAGTCGACTAGATAAATGGGATAAGTCGACTTGGAAAGGTTAAGTTTGTGTGTAAGTTATCAAGGCTATTACATATCATTCTAACTTTACACAACAACTTCCACAAACACCCATGAGCTTCAGTAATCACCATCTGAGGTAGAGCAATCATCATGTAGTAGTCGTGTTCGTCAATCATCAAAATCTTGTAATTGGAGAAGCTTCAACATCTTGAACATGTCAGGTTCCAACATATTTTTCTTTTAACATGGAATCAAATTTATTTTTCATTTTCTTATTATCCTTTTTAAACAGCTCATATTTTTCAAGAAGTTGTTGACAAAATGATTCAAGCTCATCATAAGACATATCAACATCCTCTTCTAATTCGGATTCAGAGTTTACCTCAAGGGGTTATCCCCTTGGACCATGTAGCATACATTGGAAGCCTCACTTTCAACATCCGAGTCGCTCCCCGCATAATATTGCACTTGTTCGCCAAGGGAGACTAAAGTGTTCCATACTACAAAAGCCGAATCAAAGTTATAAACCCTAGATAAATATTCATCATTTAGGGTTGACTTTAAAGCACGGATGGCTTTTACATTAGCCTCTAGATGTTTGCCATTTAAACAATAAGAATCTCTAATAGTGGCAAAATAAACATGAATGCCTAGGGCTTTGAGGTATAATGACATCTTAACTTTTCAAGTTTGGATGTTAAGAATATCAAAAGTGGGAGGTGACATGAAATCCATGTGTGTGTATAAATATTGTGATTAGCTATAAAAGAGGATCTTTAACTCAAGGTTGTTAGACCCAAATCAAGAGCACGAGGCTCTGATACTAATTGAAATCACCTAGAGGGAGGTGAATAGGTGACTAGCTAATCTAATGGTGAATTAATGCGGAATTAAAACTATTTATGTAAACTAAAAACTATTATGCACAATACACCAAGTATAACACAAGAGTGTAGCCGGATTCCCCGTGAAGGGCTCTAGACTATCTCCTCAAGATTCTTCTAGATAAGAGTTGAGGTGCCGCTATGACTCTCTTGGTTGAATACAAGTGTGAGCAAACAATCCCCAAGCATATAACAATATAAGCACAAGTATATCAAGCAAGTAATGAATATGAACAATAAGAGGATGCAAGATATAAACACAAGTGAGAGATAGAGAGAGAGCAATCACAAACACGGGAGAATTATTTCGAGGTTCGAGCACCCTTGCTCTACGTCCCCGCCTTCAACACTATGAAGGATTTCCACTATAAAATCGATCCCACCGGATCACTCGGTGCCGCAACACCTACAAGCGAGTTCACACTAGAACTCCTTTGGACTCTCTAGTCCCCCTCTTGTTCCCGCAAGAACTATATATCGCAAGCACACTAGCTTGCCGAGACTGCACCTCTACACCGAGTTCTCACAAGAACTCGAAATAACGCGAACCCGCAAGTTCGCATCCTCAAATACAATGTATGAAAACTTTGGTGATCTAAACACTTTGATCACCTAAAACAACTCTCACAACAACTCTCCTATAGGATAGATATAGCAATGGAAAGCTCAAGTGTATGTGAGAAAACTTGAATTAATTGTGGTGGAGAAAAACTCAAAGAATCACTTTTGAAAAAACTCTTGAAAAACTCTCCTTTTGATATGAAAGTATTACCACTAAAACAAGTGGAGAAAACCTCTACAATAGATAGGAAAAACTGGCTTTGAAACTCTCTAAAAATCTTTTCTAAAACAGCCCAAAGGAAGCCTCTTTTATAGGCATCCAAAATCTGCCCGTTGGAGGCCAACTCCACTGCTGACGGTCGACCGTCAACGGTCGGATTTCCGACCGTTGGGAAGGCCGGTCGACTGGCCGGTCGACCGCCTTCAGGGCAATGGCCTAGCGGTTGACCGCCCGGTCGACCGGGCCATTTCCAGAGAGCAGAAGCTCTCTGGCGGTCGACCGGCCCAAGCTTTGCACGTCTGTGCACATCGGTCGACTGGAGCCGTCGACCGACTTCTTGATCGGTGACCGCCCGGTCGACCGGCAGAAGGCTGGTCCAACAGTATTTTAGGGATTAAAAGTTTGTCTTTTTATATTTAATAAAATCCCATAAATTCTCTAAAAATCTACAAAAATAAGTTCAGTAATATACTTTGATATACAAACATGTTTGAGTAAAATCAAAACATATTAAAAACATTTTGAACTATTTTTGTAATAAAGAAGTTTTGCCTTAAACAAAAATCTGTATTTTTCCAAAGCAATTTTTTCAAATTGAAAACCAATTTTTCCAAAACTCCTCCAAATATAAAAATAAGATATTCTAAACACTTTTAAAGCTTAGTGTGTATAGATATGATCCACTACACATATATGATGAAATATCTATGTTTTTAACATTAAGCTCTAAATAAAGTTTTGATAAAACACATATATATTTTGAAGCTTAAAAACCAAAACGGTATTTTTCAAAATGAAAACTCTTTTATGAAAACACATATAAATCTTATATGTGAGTGTATATGATACTTGAGCAATCCACCAACTAATCTATCCTTTACATTTTATCTAAAAATAAAATCTTACTAAAAAATAAACCCAGACACAAGTCTTCTCTTGAAGGTCTTCTTCTTCTTCTTGACTTGGTCCAAACCTTAATCCAATGAGCTAGACTCCTCTTGAGTACTTGATGTGGTCTTGATGCACAAGCTCTTAAATCAACACGTGCTAGCTCCAAAACTTGACTTGAAATCCTTTGTTGAAACTAAACACCTACTAAGATCTTGATCACATATCTGAGACTAATTAAACACAAGATCATTAGTGCTATAACAACATGAGTTAATCATCAAAAAAACTAGAGTGATGGGACTTTGGGCTAACACTTGTAAGTAAACAAAAATTTTATGATATCACAAGATTTTGATACCTATTGAAATTGGAAATTGTTGATACCAATTGAAATTGAAAATTTGTAAATTTTGATACCAATGAAAGTAAAATATTTTATATTTTGATACCAATTGAAATATATGGTAAATTTTGATACCAAATAAAAGGTAAAACATTTTTGATACCAATTGAAATCGAAACATATTGATACCTATTGAAGTATATTGTAAACTATGATATCAAATAAATGGTAAAATATGAAGTATATTTTGATACCAATTGAAATACCAATTTAAAATAATGCATAAGCTTATTAAATGCCAATTGAGATACTAATTGAAATCAAGATTTAAGTCAAGCTTAGCATAAACATAATTTTTGCTTTAGACAAGTAAGGATATTATAAATCAAGCACAATCAAATCATATATATGTATGAAAAATGAAAATACCAATTGAAATTGATATTATTTGAGATTTGAAGCATACATATATAGAAAAATAAAATATGAGTATACAAAAATTATCAATTGTGATACCAATTGAAAATAAAATGAGGATCAAGTGTATAACTCATAAAGACCACCCTATTCATGCACATGATAAAAGATATTTAATTTGAGCATATAAGGCATGGTCGCCCATCCATCCGCCCTTAAAGTGTTGGTAAGGATTTTCAAAAATAAGATTTTGAAAATATTTTACATAATTTGAAAACTCTACCCATTGAAGAATAAATAACTAGTTTAAAGTAATTTTTAAAAAATAAGTTAAAGATCCTTCAAATATGAAAACAAAACATATATATCTCATGAATCATACTAAATGCACAAAAATTGACACTCGAAATCTATAAAGCTCAAAATGTCCTCATGAAACAAAATCATGAGTAAATAAAAATAATGTGAGTGTACAAAGGTTATGTGATTAGCATACTCATGAAAAATAGTCAATGAGGCTCAAAACAAACATATGAAAATCATGAAAATTCATTTTTCATTTAAAAATAGACTTCAAGGTATATGTATGTTTTATCAAAACTAGAAATATGCATACATATTCCAAACACAAAAAGAGTCCATATTAGTATTTGCATGAAGGCAAGTGACTCAAGGGTATACATGTATATTTATTAGTTTTAAACAAAAATTACATATATATGAAGCAAAACATATGCAAAAATAGGTAAAACAAGTGTAAATGAGGGAATCATCAAAACTAGGTTATACATGTACATGTAATGAGTACAAATGAGCAATGAAGTACAAACATATAAGAATCAAATGTTGCTCACTACTTGTACAAATATAGACACAAGTTTTAATAAAAGCTACATCTAAACAAGTATTTACCACATGAAGCACAACATCAAAACATGTCAAAAATATTATCTATGTAAATACATGTAAAACTAAAATAGGAGTTTAGAGATAGTTACCAAACCATATGCACTAGTCTCTAACTCTCCAAAACAAGGTGGTCCTCCCACCAAACTTCCTTGATTGTGATGCATCAATTGTATGTCCATCTAGCCCATGCATCCACCTCCAAGGCACCAAACCTCTCACGTTATGTGAGAGCCCACACCTACATCAAACACAAGAGGTGGGGATTTTGGCACCCATTTTCTTTTGGGTCCACGGGGGTTAGCATTCTTCGGAACCCAAACATTTTTATTAGCAAAATTTAAAGAATTTACTTTATCATAACAAAACTTTGCTAAATGGCCTTTGCGGCCGTAATGTGTACATTTGTACACTCTAGTATGCACATGAAAATGAGTGTGATCATGATGTGCAAAGTGTGCATAGGTGTGCCGTGGGTGATGTGCATGAACATGTGGAGCTTGTTTCTTTTGAAACAAGGTTTCTAATCTATTATGCTTAAATGCACAATTGCTTAAAGTTGAGCTCAAACAATCTATTCTATTTTTCAAAAATTGAATCTCATTTTTATCAATAGTGGCATGAAAAGCATGGTGAGAATGAGAATCAACAATCTTTTTCTTTTTAGAACTATTTTCTTTTTCTTTTGAAACAATTTTTCTTTTTAAAAAGTTATTTTCATTCAAAGCAATTTCCTTTTCTTTTTCCACCAAAATAATTTTTTTTTCAAAGAAGTATTTCCTTCACAAAGATCATTCAATTTAGAAGTCAAGGAAATATTATCCTTTTTCAACATATCATTTTCTTTTGAAATGCATTCCAATTTATTTTGAAAAGAATCTTTTTTTTTAACATGTAATCAAATTTATTTTTTAATTTCTTATTATCCTTTTTAAGCAAGTCATATTTTTCAAGAAGTTGTTGACAAAAAGATTAAAGCTCATCATAAGACATGTCAATATCTTCTTCTAACTTGGATTCGGAGTTTACCTCAAGGGGTTATCCCCTTGGACTATGTAGCACAAGTTGAAAGCATCACTTCCATCATTCGATTCGCTCCCCGCATAATATTGCTTTTGTTCGCCAAAGGAGACTATAGTGTTCCATACTACAAAAGCCGAATCAAAGTTAGAAACCCTAAATAAAGATTCATCATTTAGGGTTGACTTTAAAGCATGGATGGCTTTTGCATTAGCCTCAAGATTTTTGCCATTTAAACAATATGAATCTTTAATAGTGGCAAAATAAACATGAATACCGAGGGCTTTGAGGTACAAAGACATCTTAACTTTTCAAGTTTGGATATTTAGAATGTCAAACATGAGAGGTGACATGAAATCTATGTGTGTGTATAAATATTGTGATTAGCTAAAAAATAAGGATCTTTAACTCTAGGTTGTTAGACCCAAATTAAGAGCACCAAGCTCTGATACCAATTGAAATCACCTAGAGGTGGTGAATAGGTGACTAGCTAATCTAATAATGAATTAATGCTGAATAAAAAATATTTATGCAAACTAAAAACTATTAAGCTAAACACACAAGGTATAACACAAGAGTGTAGCCAAATTCCCGGTGAAGGGCTCTGGACTAACTCCTCAAGATTCCTCTAGATAAGAGTTGAGGTGCCGCCATGGCTCTCTTGGTTTAATACAAGTGTGAGCAAACAATCCCAAGCATATAACAATAGAGCACAAGTATATCAAGCAAGTAATGAATATGAACAATAAGCACATGCAAGATATAAACACAAGTGAGAGATAGAGAGAGAGCAATCGCAAACACGGGAGATTTGTTTCGAGGTTCGAGCACTCTTGCTCTACGTCCCCGCCTTCAACACTATGAAGGATTTTCACTATAAACGATCTCACCGGATCACTCGGTGCCTCAACACCTATAACGAGTTCACACTAGAACTCCTTGGACTCACTAGTCCCTCTCTTGTTCCCGCAAGAATAACACACCGCAAGCACACTAGCTTGCCGAGACCGCACCTTTACACCGAGCTCTCACTAGAACTCGAAACAACGCAAACCCACAAGTCTGCCTCCTCAAATACAAAGTAGAACACTTTGGTGATCACAAAACTTTGATCACCTAAAAATACTCTCACAACAACTCTCCTATAGGATGGATATAGCAATGGAAAGCTCAAGTATGTGTGAGAAAACTAGGATTGATTTGATGGTGAAAAACTCAAGAAATCCCTTTTGAAAACACTCTTGATAAACTCTCCTTTTGATTTGAAAATATTGGCTCTTAAACAAGTGGAGATAAACACTTAGAAGTGTACGAAAAATTATCTTGAAACTCACTTGAAATCTTGTAGAAAACAGTCCAAGGGAAGCTCATTTTATAGGCTCCCAAAATATGACCGTTGGAGGCCAACTCAGCAGACTGGTCTGCTGTCGGTCGACCGCCCAGTCAATCGGCCAACGGTCAGATTTCTGGCCGTTGTGCCAGCGGTCGACCGGTCAGTCGACCGTAAACTGGCAAATGACCCAGCGGTCGACCAGGCCATTTCCAGAGAGCAGAGGCTCTCTGGCGGTCGACCTTGCGGTCGACCGGCGCTTGGCTGTGCACGTTTGTGCACATCGATCGACCGCCCGGTTAACCGACTCTGGCTCAGTCGACCGGCAGAAGGCCAGTCCAACTATTTTTAGGGATTTAAAACATGGTCTTTTTACCTTCAATAAATTCTCATAAATTCTACAAAAATAAGTTCATTGATATACTTTGATATACAAACATGTTTGATTAAAAATCAAAACATATTACAAACATTTTGAACTATTTTTGTAATATAGAAGTTTTGTCTTAAACAAAAATCTGTATTTTTTCAAAACGATTTTTCTAAAATTTTTCCAAATACAAAAACAAGATATTCTAAACACTTTTAAAGCTTAGTGTGTATGGATATGATCCACTACACATATATGATGTAATATCTATGTTTTTGACATTAAACTCTAAAATAAGTTTTGATAAAAACACATGTATATATTTAAGCTAAAAAACCAAACCGGTATTTTTCAAAACGAAAATTCTTTTATGTAAACACATGTAAATCTTGTGTGTGAGTGTATATGAACTTGAGCAATCCACCAACTAATCTATCCTTTACATTTTATCTAAAAATAAAATCTTGACACTTACAAAACATGACACAAGTCTTCTTGGAAATCTTTTCTTGAAGGTCTTCTTCTCCTTCTTGACTTGGTCCAAACCTTGATCCAATGAGCTAGAATCCTTTTGAGTACTTGATGCCATCTTGAGGCTCGAGCTCTTGAATCAACACGTGCTAGCTTCAAAACTTTGACTTTAAATCCTTTGATGAAGCTAAACACAAACTAAGATCTTGATCAAATATTTGATACTAATTAAACACAAGATCATTAGTACTATAACTACATGAGTTAATCATCATCAAAACTAGAGCGATGGGCCTTTGAGCCAACACATAGTCCTATACCTATATTCATTATCCTAATAACCAATACCCAAAACCCAACAACCCATTATCATCTAACCACACGCGCGCGCGCGCACGCACACATATGTATCATATAATTGTAAACATAATCCCAAACCCTAACCTTCTTCGTCCACAATCTTGCCGCCAAGCACCTCCCCATCTCCACGGCACCATCAACCTCTCCCCTTGGCCATCTCCTTCCCTTCCGCGCGTGCCTGTGATTTCATTCCCCTCCTCAGCCTATGCCAAAGCGCCGGAGTATCCCCATGCACCTGCTCCTCACCATCAGCCATTATCACCAAACTCCTCTATCCTAGCCAAGCCGCTAGCAACCTGCATCCCTCCCCAGCAAACCACCCACCCGAGCACCCCCTAGGCTGTGTTCACCACGAACTCCTTCCTCCTCCTCACATCAGGCCGCACCACCCCTACAGATACCCACAGCTGCCTTCAACCCCTGGGCAGCACCCCCTGCGCAAGTCTCCCCACCTCTGGGATCCTCTTCCAATAGTACATCCACGTCATAACCTTCCCCCTCTTGCGCAGCCCTGCCCCGGAGTACCATCACCTCCGGCAGCCCTCCACATGCACATGCACATGCACATCTCCCGTTACCTCGGCCAGTCCACTCCTCCTCCTGCTGTCATCTCATGCACTGCCCATCCTCTGCGGCGAGCATAAGCTCACCCGCATCCTCTCTGGCGAGATCTGTGACTCTCTCCTTGTCGAGCTTTCTTTCGTCAGCCTCTGCGGGCCGTCGTCGATGGCCGTGTTCACCCATGACCGAACCTTCCCCTTGTCGTGAGTTCTCTATCTCTCTCATTGTATATTTTGTATGTGTGTGGATATTGTATATATTTTCTTGTGTGTGTTTAATTATGTGAAGATGTGTGTGTGTGTATAATTAGTGTATATGGATGTGTTAACGTGTGCATGGATGAGTGCATGAGTGTGTGTATATATTTATGATAGTGTGTGTGAATGTATATGTGAGAGAGAGAGAGTGTGTGTGTATACATATACACATATGTATGTATGTATATAATATGTATGCATGTGCGCGGATGTATATATAATGAGTATGTATGTATATACTTACTAGTGTAAGTGTTGAATTATGTAGTGTATGTGTATACCTATATGTGGGTGTGTGTACACGTATATTTATGTGCACGTGTGTCTATGTGTGTTTGTTGTATGTTGCAGCTGGATCTAATCATGCAATTTAAACACGGTAACGAGAGATTTGAATTTGTGCCTGTTATGGACACCGTACACTGACGATTTGAAGACCGACCCATGAGATAATTGTTGACACTCAAAAAAGACAAAACTCCCACATTCATCTTCAACCGGTCTGAACGACGTCTAACTTATCGACATCTACAAAAGATAAGTCGAAGACAAACTGATGACCAGAAATGAGGCAGCAACATGGACATTACTAATCCAATAAAATAGATAGTAAGCCAAAGTTGCCTTTGAAGAGACCGAAGCAGGCCTAAGACGCTATACTTAGCCTGGTATAATCCCAAGATAAGCTTCATAGCTCCGCACGGAACTAACAGCTTCGCCTGAAGCTTTCCATTTAGCCCTGCCAAGGGCTGATTTAAGAGCTTCGCGCCAGGAGCTCTATCCCTAACTGAGTCATAACTCCGCTATAGGCTGAGCCTCAGCTTTGCACGAGGCTCTTGAAAAACACCTAGAGGGGGGGTGAATAGGTGTAAGTGCTAATCTAAGAAACTAAATGCAAACTAAGTGCGCTAAATGCGGAAGCTAATGCAAATTATGCACAAACTAATACAATACAACAAGTGTAGCCGAATTCCCCTTGCGAGGCTCTGGACTAACTCCCCTTGATTCCCCTTGAAATGGGTTGAGGCGCTATGTGAAGCTCTTGTTGGATGAGTACAAGTTAGGCACACACACACAAGCAATCCAAGCAATATGAAATGCACACAATCAAGCCAAGCATATAAGAATGAATTTGCAATATAAAAGATGCAAGGCAACACAAGCAATGTATAAGATATGAATGAATCAATGCTCAACACAAGCAAGTATGATATGATGATGAGTATGATGCTTTGCACAATAATAAGAGAGAGAGTTTGAGAGACAATGGGAGCAATCGCAAACAACGAGATTTGTTTCGAGGTTCGAGCACCTTGCTCTACATCCCCGCCTACACCACCGTGTAGGATTTCCACTATCTCAACTCCCACTGAGGGAACCTCTACCAAAGAGGATTTCTTACAACTCTAGGAGTACCGAACTCCTCTCTCAAACAACAACCTCCACCGAGGCCCAACAACCAACAACAACAACAACAACCACCTCTACCGAAGAGGTTTACAACCAAACTCAATCACCTCTACCGAAGAGGGATCCAAACCAACAACCCAATACAACAATCTCCACCTCTACCAAAGAGGGAGCAACTCAAGAAATCAAGGGTTTACAACAAGTGGTATATTTCAACCACAAACCTCTTTCCTTTTTCTTTTTCCACAAAAATAAGATCCTAAATAGTTTAGGATAGAAGATATAGCTCAAGTGTGGATTCAAAGTGTTTTTGGAAACAAGCAACAAAGAAAAACTACTTGGGAAATCTCTTGTATATGATAGAAAATGAAATACCAAATCAAAATCCCAAAACCTAGTTTTCTTTGATTTTCCAAAAACCCAAAACAAATAAAGATGAGAAGTTTTAAAGCCCCAAAAACTCTTTTAAAACTCTTTTAAACACTTCAGAAAACTGAAAATTTTTCTCTTAAAAAACTTGGCCAAAATCCCCAAAGAGATGGGGTTTATATAGCCCCTATACAAAACTAGCTGTTAGGCTGAGTTGGCAGTCTGACAGACTGCCGGTCGACCGGTCCGGTCGACCGCCAACGGTCAAAAATGTGACCGTTGGGCAATAGCGGTCGACCGGCCCGGTCGACCGAAACAAACCGAGAGCAGAGCTCTCAGACCCGGTCGACCGGCTCGGTCGACCGTCCACTGTGCCTAACAGACGTGCACGTCTGTGCACATCGGTCGACCGGATCGGTCGACCGGCCCTTGGTGCGGTCGACCGTCCCGGTCGGCCGACTAGCCTGTCAGCACAAAACCAGGTCAGAAAAATTTGGAAAAATATTTTCTAAAAAATCTTTTATCTCTTTTAAAAAATACCATAAAAATTGTTTTATCATTTTATGTTGAAACATAAACATGTGATAAAAATTTCAAGACAATATATCAACATATCAATTCATTTTTGTGTCTTGCAATTTTATCAAAAACAAAACTTGTATTTTAACAAACTAGAATTTTCCAAAACATGAATAGGATAGTCAAAATAAGTTTGTTTAAAAAATTAAGCATGCATGTATAGAATGAAGCAACTATACATATATCAATTTAAACTTGTTTTGATAAACTATTCATGAAAACCAAAACTCAATCATAAAACGTATGTGATTTGTGCACTTGAGCATATCAACTAAACTAAGCTTTACAAATATGGATCTAAAACACAAACTCTAAACTAGATACCTAAGTCTTCTTGACGATCTTCATCTTCAAGTAGACTCGGTCCAAACTCCGTGATTCTCCAAGTGCAAAGGTATGATATTTAAGCTTTGGCACCGGAATCATCAAGAATAGCTTCTAATCATCTTGTTGAAGCTAATCACCAACCTAATATCCTGTTAATGATCTGAAACTTAGAAACACAAGAATATTAGTAAACATAACTACATGAGTGTTGATCATCATCAAAACTAGAGTGGAAGGCCATTGGGCCAACAGCTCTGAAGGTAACTTCGCCTGAGACTATGAGCTAAGTCTTAGCTTCGCAGGATCCAGCTTCGCCTAAGCTAGCTCCGCAGGATCTAGCTTCGCACAATCTAGCTTCGCCTAAGCTAGTTCCGTAGGATCAGCTCTGCATGATCTAGCTTCGCATGACTCAGTTCTGCAGTGAACTTTCACCAGGTCATCAGATTGACTATTTTAAAATCCCACGAGAGATTAATGGGTGAACCCCACTAATTTAGTGGGATTAACGCCACTTTAAGTGGGCGGTTAGACCCGCCCACTTCGTCTCACATTAAGTGGAGACAAATCAGCCATAACGGCAGGAGGATGTTTGCACGAACCCTCTAGCTTCGCCAGAAGCTCGCAAATAGCTTCGCAGCAAGGTCATTTGCGAGCCTTGCGTGAAGCTAATAGCTGAGTCAGCCTTGCTGAAATCAAGGGGGCGGTTACACCCCACTTTTGGCTATAAATAGTCCCTTACCACAGAGGAAGAGAATAGGAGAGAAGGACGGACAGAGAAAGGAAAATTGACTCAAAAAGAGAAGAATCCCTAGCAAAAGCGCTCTACTGATCTCCTATTCTCTGATTCCCCGAACTAAGCGAGAAGAGAGTCTTATTAGGAGGCAGTCCGATCATCTGACCGGTCGTATCGTCAAAGGGATAAAGTGATCACACGCTGATCAGATTCCTACCGACACATTTTCTCAGAAATCTTAGAGGAGATCTACCTGTAATTTTCTTTCTGCAAAGAAATACCTATAATTTTGCTCCTCGATCCCCTTTTTGTAAGTTTCCCTTTGTTGAGTCAATTTTCAATGGAAAACAAGATGGCGACTCTGCTGGGGAGATCAATCTTCTGACGCAACAAGGAGACAGTGTCGCAATACGACGGTCAGAATCCTGAGCCCGTTATGTTCGAAAACTTGGTCATTCATTTCGATCAAGAAAAATTCGAAGAATTGCTCTCGGAAGGTAGTCCAGTGCTCCAC
The DNA here is from genome assembly GCA_038442645.1 of Agave tequilana. Lineage (NCBI taxonomy): Eukaryota > Viridiplantae > Streptophyta > Magnoliopsida > Asparagales > Asparagaceae > Agave > Agave tequilana. The sequence continues at coordinate 32,863 of JAVJIF010014242.1, forward strand.
GCTCGGAAGCACAGGAAGATCTCAGTGGCCAAAACTTCAGAGTAGAAGCCAACCTTGACCGGCGAACAGCTAGAAGAGCTTCATCTCAACTCCTCTCAGCCTCAATTGAGGCTAAAAATGCCTTGCGCAAGGCTAGCCAGGTTCCTTACGAACCTAAAACTTCGCTTCCCAAGCAAATGTGGAGGCCAAAATAGGAAGCTCTGTGTGAAACTTCAGGCGAAGCTACACCACAACTTCGCCTATCACGTGAAGACAAAGGCAAAATGCCTGTCAGGTTTGGCAGTTCGCCGAGGCTATCAGCCGCGAGGCTAGTGCAGCAACTCTGCCTTCGCCTAATCCAGGAGCAGTAACTCCCAGCCACCAGGCTGAAACTGTAGCACCTAGCAGTGCTAACCACCTTCGCAACATGGTGGCAAACAAAGCATCACGGCGTGCTTCGCGCCCGAATCCTCAAGCGTTAAGTTCCTTCTTCACAGCGGAGCTAAGGGATCATTCCTGGGTGCTGAAAGCGGTGCTTATGCAGCTTCAGTGCCTGAGGGTGTTACCAAAGTTCTCAGCTGCGAAGCTAGAACTAAAGCACTATCTAGTGCCAATCACCTCTTTGGTGATGAAAAGAATGAGGCATCGTATCGTGCTTCGCTTTCAAACCTGCGGATGCCAAGTCTGCCCCTCACAAAGCTATAACAAAAAGGTGATCAATGCGCGATCCGCCCATGTCTCCGCACTGAGTCGCTTAAGCTTGGCTAAATCCGACTTGCGAGAGTTCTTAACGAACAAACGGAAGTCAGAATTGCTCCAGACTTCTCTCGCTTGTTGTGAACAAGTGGGATGTCAGTTGGTGACAGTCCACTCAGTCCATTGCCGACTAGGACAAGTCCCCGCCACTCCTCCAAATCGACAGTCAGTGTTTGATCGAATATCGGTGCGACCTCCTGTGAAGCATCACAAAAGGTGCATATCGCGAAATCTACCAGATCTGCCCTCTGCATCCGTCAATATGATCGGAAGGGGATGAGAACCACGTAGAGGCAGGCGAGCGCCGCATGATGCTAACTCCCCTTCCTTCAGTTCTCCAGACCCGGACTATAGTCTTGGCTTAGGCCAAGTCCTGGTAGAAGAAGAAGGTGTATTCTGAAGCACCAGATCTAGGGCTGCAATAACCTACAGTTATGAGCAGTCATCCTCTTCAACTGGAGTAACCTCACCAGAACCAATGAGAAGATTGTTCCAATGGTCGGATGAGGAGGAGGAAGACAGTGGGTATGCCTCTTCAGCAACGTCAGCTCGATACGAATAGATAGAGTGTCGGTGCATATGGCTGATAATGGTAATGATGAGCTCCGCCGATGGTTGGAAGCTCAGGAGCAAACCTCCAAGGCTCAGCAAGAAGCCTTGGACAACATTCAACAGATGCTCGCCGAACTCCTCACTAATCGGAATAACAATGATACCAGGAGTAATCATAATGAGGAGGAATATCATGATGATGAACAACCCAAGACTGAGAAGTCAAAGGAAAGTTCTTCTATGGATGCTGAAGTTCTTAAAGGCATCCAAACTCAGATCGCATCCCTAACCCAGAGGGACGGACTGAAGAAAGTAGGGGCAGTCCGTCCTTACGCCTTGGAATGGGATTCAGTATCATACCCACCAAAGTTCAAGCCACTAACGTTACATACGTATGATGGTAAAAGCTTGCCAAACCAGCACATCTATTACTTCCGGTCTCAGACCGGTAACGTTATAGATAATGATGCAATCATGACCAGACTGTTCATCGGCACCCTGAAGGGGGTAGCATTCGACTGGTTCTAAAGCCTTCCTCCAGGCTCTATCAATTCCTGGATTGACTTAGAGACCCGATTTCTTTCTCGTTTTTACGAGGACGATACCGAGGTAAGCATGGACAAACTCCTCTCTACCGTGTAGAGGAAAGGCGAATCTGTCCTGACTACATTGAGCGGTTCAGAAACTTGTCTCTGATGTGCCCAGCAGGGATGCCATTGCCCATGCTCTTGCAGACATGTAGGCATAACTTCTTGGACCAAGTGGAGATTCGTATGAGCCCCGTCAAAGCCCATACCTGGAAGGACCTAGTCGAGCAAGCTGAGATAGTTGAAAAGTCAGCTAAAAAGTTTGAACCATCTACCCCTAAAGGCAAATGGGGTATGAATAATAAGGGCGCGGCGACATGGCACAGTCTTTCCAAGCCAAAGGGACAGAGACTATGTCTGTTGAGCTGTCAGGAGACGTTCATTCGAAGGCCAAGAAGAGTGGCGTCAATAATCAGGAGTTTAAGTTTCCTCCGAAATAATATTCCTTCAAAGACGAGCAGGTGGTTACGATATTCCATTTACTCCACAAAGGGAATAAGTTGAAACTACCGGATGCTCGACGCCCTAATGAAGTGGGACGCACGAACGATCCCAACTATTGCCTCTTTCATAGGATGGTTCATCATCCTACTAATAAGTGTTTTGTCCTCAAGCACAAAATTCAGGCTTTAGTCGATGCCAGAGTTCTGACTCTAAAGTCAGAACAAAAGAAAGTCTCTGCGAACATGGTGACCCTCGAGTTCGGCAGAACCCCAAAAGTCACAGTTCCTGATGGGTCTTTCCAAAGTAAAAGATCCTTCAGGTAAAACTCAAGAGATTAAGGGTCTTGTTCCCTTGACATTAGAAACAGGGAAAATCATGTGGATGCACCCAGACCTTGCCCAAGACAAACAATGGGATTCAAAGAAATCCAAGTCGAAGGGCATTATCTCTATCTTGTCGGAGGACGGCAATGTGACATCAGCTTCTCTCAGCGATTCCGAGGGGGAAAAGCACGCTTGCACAGCGCAGGCCAATGTACCTCAGCCGATAAGTACTCGATCCGAAAAATCATACTTAAAATAGTATGAGAGGGTTACTGACGAGACACAACAGCAAACGACATCAGTACAGGTACCCATGCCAGCTCCGCCCTGACAACAGAAAAAGAGAAGCAGAAAGAAGTTCGGTTTGACCATATCCTGAAGAAGCCTTTAGGCCCAGGACTTAACATGCCCTTTCGCTTTGACATATTGGCCCAGTTGGCTAATATCCCCGCTCGTATCACCATACACGAGCTTCTTCGCCTCTCGAAAGAGACAAGAGAAGCACTTAGGGATGCATTGGCTAACTCAGAATCATTTCTGACACATATGCCAAAAACCCCTAAGGATAACACTCAGTCCTCTTGTTCTGAATGTAATCATATACAGCTGAAAGTACCTGCTATTACTTTCACAGCTGAGGACATGCTTCTCAAGGACAATAAACACGATCGACCCTTGTATTATACTGGGTATATCAGCTCGACGTGCATTGAAAGGGTACAGGTTGTTCCAGGGTCTGCACTCAGCGTCATCCCCAAAAGGCTCCTCTACTTCCTTGGTATACCACTATATCGGTTGCCTGCAACCACTATGATGATATACGGTTTTAATTTAGGGAGTAGTCACCCACTTGGAAAGATTCAACTCCGTTGCCAAATCGGGAACCTGAAATCAGAAGTGACGTGCTACATCATAAAAAACACCTAGAGGGGGGTGAATAGGTGTAAGTGCTAATCTAAGAAACTTAATGCAAACTAAGTGCGCTAAATGCGGAAGCTAATGCAAATTATGCACAAACTAATACAATACAACAAGTGTAGCCGAATTCCCCTTGCGAGGCTCTGGACTAACTCCCTTGATTCCCCTTGAAATGGGTTGAGGTGCTATGTGAAGCTCTTGTTGGATGAGTATAAGTTAGGCACACACACACAAGCAATCCAAACAATGTGCACTCACAATCAAGCCAAGCAATAAAGGATATAGCAATAAGAGATGCAAGGCACAACACAAGCAATATATGATATGAATGAATCAATGCTCAACACAAGCAAGTATGATATGATGATGAGTATGATGCTTTGCACAATTATAAGAGAGAGAGTTAGAGAGACAATGGATCAAAACGCAAACACCAAGATTTGTTTCGAGGTTCGAGCACCTTGCTCTACATCCCCGCCTACACCACCGTGTAGGATTTCCACTATCTCAACTCCCACCGAGGGAACCTCTACCAAAGAGGATTTCTTACAACTCTAGGAGTACCAAACTCCTCTCTCAACAACAACCTCCTCACAACCGAGGGGTTAGGCCCGTAGCCAATACAACAACCAATCCACACACACCTCTACCGAAGAGGCTCACAACCAAACTCTACCTCTACCTAAGAGGGATCCACAACACAATCACCCGATCACCTCTACCGAAGAGGGATTCACAAATATAAGGGTGTTTACAACAATGAGGTTTACAACAAACAACCTCAAACACTTCTCTTTCTTTTTCTCTTATCTTTTTCCACAAAAACAAGATCCTAATAGTTTAGGATAGAAGATAGCTCAAGTGTGGAAAAACAAGTGTTTTTGGAAACAAGCAACAAAGAAAAATCTTTGGGAAAATACTTGCAATATGATAGAATTGAAGATCTAAGCAAAAATCCCAAAAACCTATTTTTCTTTGATTTTCTAAAAACCCTAAAACAATAAAGATGAGAAGTTTTTGCACTTAAAACTCTTTTGAAAACTCTTTTAAACACTTCAGAAAACTGAAAATTTTTCTCTTGGAAAACTTGGCTAAAATCCCCAAAGAGATGGGGTTTATATAGCCCCTATACAAAACTAGCCGTTAGGCTGAGTTGGCAGTCTGACAGACTGCCGGTCGACCGGCCCGGTCGACCGCCAACGGTCAGAATTATGACCGTTGGGCAACTGCGGTCGACCGGCCCGGTCGACCGATAAAACCCGAGAGCAGAGCTCTCAACTCGGTCGACCGTCCCGGTCGACCGTGTCTGTGCCTAACAGACGTGCACGTCTGTGCACGTCGGTCGACCGCAACGGTCGACCGACCCTTGGTGCGGTCGACCGTGACGGTCGACCGACCAGCCTGTCAGCACAAAACAAGGTCAGAAAAATTTGGGAAAAATATTTTATAAAAACCTTTTATCATTTCTGAAAATTTCATAAAACTTGTTTTATCATTTTATGTTGAAACATAAATATGTGATAAAAATTTCAAGACAATATATCAACATATCAATTCATTTTTGAGTCTTGCAAATTTTATCAAAAACAAAACCTTGTATTTTGTCAAACTTGATTTTTCCAAAACATGAATAGAGATATCAAAATGCTTATAAGTATTTGAGTTTTATATGCATGCTTATGTTTTATATGCATATATTATGTTTTAATCTCAAGAATATTAAGTTTAATTGATATATAGAGTTTGCTTTGTAATCGGTATCTAGAGCTTATTTTGTTTTGAATATTCCATTTGATATCTAGAACCATTTATTGTTTATGCATACGCATGTTTCATGTTTAATATTCATTGCATATATTTATTGTTTATCCCTATGCATGAGTTAAGGGGGAGCTTCCTTGAAGCTTATCTTTAATCCATGCATATATAACTCCATGTTTTGTCATCATCAAAAAGGGGAGATTGTTGGCCCAATGGCCTTCCACTCTAGTTTTGATGATGATCAACTCATGTAGTTATGTTTACTAATATTCTTGTGTTTCTAAGTTTCAGATCATTAACAGGATATTAGTTGGTGATTAGCTTCAACAAGATGTTTAGAAGCTATTCATGATGATTCCGGTGCCAAAGCTTAAAGATCATACCTTTGCACTTGGAGAATCACGGAGTTTTGGAGCAAGTCTACTTGAAGATGGAAGATCGACAAGAAGACTTAGGTATCTAGTTTAGAGTTTGTGTTTTAGATCCATATTTGTAAAGCTTAGTTTAGTTGATATGCTCAAGTGCACAAAACACACACGTTTTATGATTTGATATTTGGTTTTTATGAATAGTTGATCAAAAGAAGTTTACATATGTTATATGTATAGTAGATGTTTTCTATTTATACATACATGCTTTAACTTGGTAAACAAACTTATTTTGATCAACTATTCATAAAAACCAAATATCAAATCATAAAACGTGTGTGTTTTGTGCACTTGAGCATATCAACTAAACTAAGCTTTACAAATATGGATCTAAAACACAAACTCTAAACTAGATACCTAAGTCTTCTTGTCGATCTTCCATCTTCAAGTAGACTTGCTCCAAAACTCCGTGATTCTCCAAGTGCAAAGGTATGATCTTTAAGCTTTGCCACCGGAATCATCATGAATAGCTTCTAAACATCTTGTTGAAGCTAATCACCAACTAATATCCTGTTAATGATCTGAAACTTAGAAACACAAGAATATTAGTAAACATAACTACATGAGTTGATCATCATCAAAACTAGAGTGGAAGGCCATTGGGCCAACAATCTCCCCCTTTTTGATGATGACAAAACTCATGGAGTTATATATGCATGGATTAAAGATAAGCTTCAAGGAAGCTCCCCCTTAACTCATGCATAGGGATAAACAATAAATATATGCAATGAATATTAAACATGAAACATGCATATGCATAAACAATAAATGGTTCTAGATATCAAATGGAATATTCAAAACAAAATAAGCTCTAGATACCGATTACAAAGCAAACTCTATATATCAATTAAACTTAATATTCTTGAGATTAAAACATAATATATGCATATAAAACATAAGCATGCATATAAAACTCAAATACTTCTCCCCCTTTTTGTCAATCATCAACAAAGGGGTAAACAATCAAAACCATAGAAAAATGAGGGGTAAAAATCTTTCTCCCCCTTTTTGTCAATCAAAACAATGCAAACAATGTTCTCCCCCTTTTTGTCTAAAACAAAAAAAAAGTCAATAAGGGGTGACTTTAAAAACATGATATCAATTGAAAATATGTCAATGAAGCATCTTGATACCAAAAAAATAAGGATCAATATATGTTATATGCTATATACATTCATGAAGAGGAAGACGCTAAGTTAGCTTCCCTACACATATGCATTACATGAAGAAAGGATGACAAGCCCCAATTCACATAACACACATTATGTAATGCATAAGAGGAGATGTGAAGCTCCCCTACACACGTATATCATATAAAGAAGAGTTGTCAAGCTCCTCAATTTATAATATACTCAACATGAATCTATATGTAAGAGAGATGTTAAGCTCTCCTTGCATATAGGAAATACAAATCAAAATTTTGAATATATTCTTTAAACAAAATTTTGGAAATACCAATTGTAATTAAACATAAGTCTTGAATTCTTAAACATGAATCTTGAAACTAAAACAAATTTTGAATTTCTTAAATATGATACCAATTGTAAATATTTTACCAATTGAAAAGATTTTACATAGAAACATTGATACCAATTGTAAGAATTGTTCATTTTAAAACATATAATTTGATGTTGATATCATATGTTTAAAATAATAACTTTTAATCATAAAGTGTGGGAGTATAAATACCAATTGAAATACAAAATCAAATTTTCTCCCCCTTTATGAAATACAAACTAAAGTCATGCATAGTCTTGATAACAATTTAAAAGTAATCAATTTAAACAAAATTGAAACTCAAGCACTAGCATAAACACAAACATATATATGTATGAAAAATAGATACCAATAGAAATTGATATACTTGGAATTTAAAGCATACATACATACAAAACATATATGAGTATACCAGAAAATCAAAATGATACCAATTGAAAGAGTTCAATGATACCAATTGACATAACAATAAGTTCAAGTGTATACATCATATTCTCTACCACCCAATCATAATTCAAGTTTTAAAGATCTTCAATTTAGGGCATACAAGAACATGATCTCCCATCCTACCGCCCTTAGAAGGTAGGGGTTTTCAAAGATAGATTTGAAAATGTAGTTTTGTTTGAAAATCACTACCAAAATGAAGAACATCGCAACTAGTTAAATGGAAAACTTGTTAACTAGCACGAAATCCTTCAAGTAAGGAATAAAACAAAAATGAAATTCATATGATAATCATCACTCTAACCAATAAAGCATAACTCATGAGAAACAAAACATGAGCAATAGATATGAGTGTACAAATAATATGTGAAGATCATAATCATGAAAAATATTTCATTAAGCTCAATTATTCCTTAAAACATAATTCCATCAAAAACATGAAAAATCATATAACACTCCTTATTTAATCTTCAAGGCATATGTATGTCTAATACAAGCTAAAATATACATACATATCCAAAACTCAACGCGTCCACTAAATGTATATTCATGAAGACACGTGGCTCAAAAAGATGTATATGTATAAGATTAGTTTGAACTAGATAGACATATACATGAAGTTAAACATAAATACATGAAACATGAAAAACTAAATTTTCATCACAACAAATTTCATTTCAAGGTATATGTATGAATTGTCAAACATGAAGTATACATACATATCCCTAAACACAATTGAGTCCAAATATAGATTTGCATGAAAGGCAAATGACTCAAGGGGTATACATGTACATCTTAAAGTTTGGCAATACAAACATATGCATGAAGTGAAACACACAATCATAAAACAAATCCAAAAATGGAATACAAGTTTGAAATGTATGAATCATCAAAACTAGACTATACTAGCACATCTAATGGGTTCAAATAAGCATTCAAGCTCAAACATACATAGATTTATTTGTGGCCCACTATATGTACAAGTATAATTCCTAATCTTAATGAAATCTAACACTTAAACATGTAATCAAGTCATTGAGCGTCAAAACAAACACGAATACTATATTTCTAACTAAAACACATACAAAATTCATCAAAATTCTTTATTTGAATTTTAAACTACATATACATGCAAATAGGTATAACAAGTATAAATGAACGAATCATCAAAACTAGCTCATGCGTGTACATATAGTGAATACAAATGAGCATGAAGTTCAATTGCATCTAAAACAAATGTAACTCACTATTTGTACATGTATAACACAAGTTTTGACAAAATCCACATTTAAACATGTCATAACCACAAGGAGTATCAAAACAAGCTAGAAATCAACATCATAAGAACTAAAACATGATTACTATATAAATTCACATGTATTAGATTCATGATGTACATTATAGCTAAACAAACCGTGAGAACACTAAATGTGAATCAAATAAGCATGTGTGTCTCAAATACTATACATGTATGTCAAGGATCTAATAAACATGGAATGAACATACTAATCCATAGACATCAAAAACATGCTATAAACATTAAAACATGGAAAGCATGTAAACAATAAATGGGAGTAAAGGATTGTTACCAAAACCGAAGAAGCAACTTTCCTCGTCTCCAAAACTTGGTGGTCCTCTCCACCGTCTCTTCCCTTGAAAGTGATGCATCCATATGATTTCCTTTAAGTACGGAATGCATCCACTCCAAGGTGTCATCACTCTCACGTCATATGAGAGCCCACACCTACATCAAAAATAATAGGAGGGGTGGTCTTTGGTACCCATACTTTCTTGTTGGGTCCATGGGGGTTAGTCCCTTCTCTAACCCAAACAAAGTTCTTGGCTAAATTTTCAACATGTAAACGATCATAGCAAAATTTAGCAAGATGGCCTTTTCGACCACAATGTGTACAAGTGTACACATGAGCATACATGTGTTGATGATGTCCGTGTGAAGCATGTGTATGCCGTGATGGGTGTGCATGCATAAAGGATGGAACTTGTTTCTTTCGAACCAAGGTTTCCAAGCGTGTGTGGTTCATGGCACATTGGCTCATAGTGGAGCCCAAACAATCTACTCTCTTCTTTAACATACAAATATCATCATTGATCCTAGAAGAAGAGGTACATGCATTAGGTAGACTAGATGAAGAAGTTACACTAGCATGGCAAACATGTGCATCAATTTTATTTTACAAAACAATATTCTTATCTAAACAAACATTCAACTCATTTGAAATAGAAATGATTTTGTTTTTCAAAGCAACATTCTCTTTTAAAACAAAATCAACTTTAGAAGACATATTTTTATTTTTCTTCAAAAGAGTTTCACAATCATTTTTAGACTTTAAAAATTATTTTCTTTTAAAGCAAGTTCCAATTGAGATCTCAATGAATCCCTTTCATTATAGGCCTCAACTTTCTCTTGCAAAACACAATCAAGTCTAGAATGCAAACATCTAGTTTCTTTTTCAATATCTAGACTTTTCTTTTTCAACACGTTATATTTTTCTATTAACTTTTCACACACAATAGATAGTTCTTCATTTAAGGCATGGGGATCAACATAATCATTTGAAGAACTAGCACAATCATTACTATCTAGGTGGGATTCCGAATGTACCTCAAGGGAGTCATTCCCTTGGACCATGAAGCATTGTGGATCGGATTCTCCACTAGATTCCTCTTCTTGAATTTGAACTTGAAGCTCTGAGGTGGTGGTGGTTGTCAATTTGTTCCACACTGCAAAGGCGGAATCAAAGTTAGAAACACATAAGAGATAATCTTTAGGAAGAGTGCTTCTAATGGCCTCTAGGGCTTGTGCATTGGCCCCTATATGATTACCATCACCAAGATAACATCTCTTGGTGGCGGCAAGGAAGACATGCAAACCTAGGGTCTTTAGGTACATGGACATCCTATACTTCCAAACATCAATGTTGGAAGGGTCAAAGCTAGGTGGGGTCATGAAGTCCATGGTATAAACTAGATGTGTGCAAACAAGCAAATGCAAATGAGATTAGCAAGCAAATGGATCTCACTCCTAGGATGTTAAGCCTAAGTATCAGGAGCACTAGCTCTGATACCAATTAAAAACACCTAGAGGGGGGGTGAATAGGTGTAAGTGCTAATCTAAGAAACTTAATGCAAACTAAGTGCGCTAAATGCGGAAGCTAATGCAAATTATGCACAAACTAATACAATACAACAAGTGTAGCCGAATTCCCCTTGCGAGGCTCTGGACTAACTCCCCTTGATTCCCCTTGAAATGGGTTGAGGTGCTATGTGAAGCTCTTGTTGGATGAGTATAAGTTAGGCACACACACACAAGCAATCCAAACAATGTGCACTCACAATCAAGCCAAGCAATAAAGGATATAGCAATAAGAGATGCAAGGCACAACACAAGCAATATATGATATGAATGAATCAATGCTCAACACAAGCAAGTATGATATGATGATGAGTATGATACTTTGCACAATTATAAGAGAGAGAGTTAGAGAGACAATGGATCAAAACGCAAACACCAAGATTTGTTTCGAGGTTCGAGCACCTTGCTCTACATCCCCGCCTACACCACCGTGTAGGATTTCCACTATCTCAACTCCCACCGAGGGAACCTCTACCAAAGAGGATTTCTTACAACTCTAGGAGTACCAAACTCCTCTCTCAACAACAACCTTCTCACAACCGAGGGGTTAGGCCCGTAGCCAATACAACAACCAATCCACACACACCTCTACCGAAGAGGCTCACAACCAAACTCTACCTCTACCTAAGAGGGATCCACAACACAATCACCCGATCACCTCTACCGAAGAGGGATTCACAAATATAAGGGTGTTTACAACAATGAGGTTTACAACAAACAACCTCAAACACTTCTCTTTCTTTTTCTCTTATCTTTTTCCACAAAACAAGATCCTAATAGTTTAGGATAGAAGATAGCTCAAGTGTGGAAAAACAAGTGTTTTTGGAAACAAGCAACAAAGAAAAATCTTGGGAAAATACTTGCAATATGATAGAATTGAAGATCTAAGCAAAAATCCCAAAAACCTATTTTTCTTTGATTTCCAAAAACCCTAAAACAATAAAGATGAGAAGTTTTTGCACTTAAAACTCTTTTGAAAACTCTTTTAAACACTTCAGAAAACTGAAAATTTTTCTTTTGGAAAACTTGGCTAAAATCCCCAAAGAGATGGGGTTTATATAACCCCTATACAAAACTAGCCGTTAGGCTGAGTTGGCAGTCTGACAGACTGCCGGTCGACCGGCCCGGTCGACCGCCAACGGTCAGAATTATGACCGTTGGGCAACTGCGGTCGACCGGCCCGGTCGACCGATAAAACCCGAGAGCAGAGCTCTCAACTCGGTCGACTGTCCCGGTCGACCGTGTCTGTGCCTAACAGACGTGCACGTCTGTGCACGTCGGTCGACCGCAACGGTCGACCGGCCCTTGGTGCGGTCGACCGTGACGGTCGACCGACCAGCCTGTCAGCACAAAACAAGGTCAGAAAAATTTGGGAAAAATATTTTATAAAAACCTTTTATCATTTCTGAAAATTTCATAAAACTTGTTTTATCATTTTATGTTGAAACATAAACATGTGATAAAAATTTCAAGACAATATATCAACATATCAATTCATTTTTGAGTCTTGCAAATTTTATCAAAAACAAAACCTTGTATTTTGTCAAACTTGATTTTTCCAAAACATGAATAGAGATATCAAAATAAGTTTGTTTACCATGTTAAAGCATGTATGTATAAATAGAAAACATCTACTATACATATAACATATGTAAACTTGTTTTGATCAACTATTCATAAAAACCAAATATCAAATCATAAAACGTGTGTGTTTTGTGCACTTGAGCATATCAACTAAACTAAGCTTTACAAATATGGATCTAAAACACAAACTCTAAACTAGATACCTAAGTCTTCTTGTCGATCTTCCATCTTCAAGTAGACTTGCTCCAAAACTCCGTGATTCTCCAAGTGCAAAGGTATGATCTTTAAGCTTTGCCACCGGAATCATCATGAATAGCTTCTAAACATCTTGTTGAAGCTAATCACCAACTAATATCCTGTTAATGATCTGAAACTTAGAAACACAAGAATATTAGTAAACATAACTACATGAGTTGATCATCATCAAAACTAGAGTGGAAGGCCATTGGGCCAACACATCATTGACGCTGACACGTCATACAACTTGTTGTTAGGATGACCCTGGATCCATGCTAACTGGATTGTTCCCTCTACTCTACACCAGTGCTTCAAATATGTTGAACATGATGCAACAGTACGAATTGTGTTCGCTGGGAAGCAACCATTCAAGGGGGTGAAAAACTACTTTACTGATGCTCTCCTATATCAGGAGTCAGTGAAGCATCAAAAGAATCATTGTCTGACAACGATGATAGTGGCAATGAGGCAGATTTAGAGTCTGAAGGACACACGCCAGCTACTTTGGTCGATGAACCAATTGTAGCATATTTTAGTAATCCTCAATGTAATACTCCTTCTGAGGATGATGACGAATGGGTGATTAATGACAATGTTTCCTTTGATTATCCTGCGAGTGTCAAACTATTCGAATCTGTTACGAATAGTTCTCTACACATGCCCTTGCATAAACCAAGTACATCAAGTACGTCTGTGGAATGCATAGAAGGGTCCATTTTAGTGGTTCCTCCGTCAAAAAAGGGTCAATCACAAATAATATTCGGTAGAGCCCAACTGCAGTGGTCTACGGCCACAGATTCGAGTTTAGATTCAGAGACCCCCACAAATTTTCCATTATGCACAATCAACACAGCATATGATGAGAAAAATGGGATACAACCTGCAGCGTGGGGATGGTCTGAATTTCGGAAAAGGAAGACTTAGTTTTCTGCGTAATTTTGTGCCAAAAGGAAACCGGCAAATTACTATGATAAAACACGCAGGGGGTTGGGATACATTACACCTCCACCGTCTACATCAGTTCGATCCAAAGATAACAAACCGATCCCGTCACGCTCTGCTTCTTCCTCCGAATGGGAGTCAGATGTCAGTGTGGGAACGATGTTCGAGAATCTCACCGTTAATATGACTTCAAGTAGCCAAGTGGAGCCAGCGAAAGCTACTGATGTTGAACCATGGGTTCAACAATTGAATTTTCAGTGGGAAAAGCTATTCGAATAACGCGAACCACCTACTGAAGATAAGGTGATCCAGGTTAACTTGGGTAGTCAAGACCACCCTAAATCCATCTTTATAAGTGAGAGCCTATCACTTACAGAGAAAGAAGAATTGATAGTACTCGTAAGGGAGTATATCAATGTCTTCACATGGAACTACGAAGATTTGCTCGGACTTGATCCACAGGTAGCCATGCATCGTCTAAATATCAAGCCTGACATCAAGCCAGTCAAGCAACAACAACGACGGTTTCGCCCAAATATTATGGAGGCTATTGAGGCCGAAGTTCATAAACTCATCGCGTATGGTTTCATACGGGAGGAACATCATCCAGATTGGGTTGCTAACATTGTCCAGTTCTTAAGAAGAATGAAAAAATTCGAATCTGTATTGACTACCGCGATCTCAATACAGCCCGTCCTAAAGACGAATTTTCATTGCCCATCACAGATGTCATGATTGATAATACCTGCGGATTCGAAAGAATGTCCTTCATGGACGGCTTTTCAGGGTATAATCAAATTAAGATGTATTCAGAGGATGAGAAACATATTTCATTCCGGACACCGTTGGGGATATACTGCTATACCGTGATGCCCTTTGGATTAAAGAACGTGGGAGCAACTTATCAGCGTGCAATGAGTATAATTTTTCGCGACCACCTCCGAAAGACGGTAGAATGTTATGTCGACGACATTGCTATCAAAAGTCACGATAAGAATGACCATCTCCGTGACTTAAGAACAATGTTCGACATAATGCGGGCTCATCGACTGAAGATGAATCCGACAAAATCCTTCTTGGGGGTTTTGAGTGGCAAGTTCCTGGGATTCATTGTTACATCAAAGGGAATTCATCTTGACCCAGACAAAATTAAAGCCATTCAGAGTATGCATCCACCTAAGAATCTCAAAGAACTTAGGGACCTGCAAGGTAAACTGACTTATATCAGAAGATTTATCGTAAATCTCTCAGGCCGCTGTCAACCGTTCACCCGACTCATGAGAAAGGGTGTCTTTTTTGTATGGGATCAAACCTATCAAGAAGCTTACGAGGATATCAAAAGATACCTCACTAAACCTCTGGTCTTAGTGGCTCCCACATCAGGAGAACCATTCCGGCTTTATGTGAAAGGTATGGACCATTCTCTCGGTGCTCTGCTTGCTCAAAAGGACGATGATGGTCACGAACAGGCTATTTATTATCTGAGCAAGACTCTGATAGGGGCTAAATCTCGATATAACCCTATTGAGAAGGAATGCTTAGTTCTTGTCTTTATTATTCAGAAGACACGACATTATTTGGTCCGCCAAACCATACATGTCATTTCCAGAGTGAATCCTTTGCGTCTTCTCATGACAAAATCAGGATTACTGAATTCTAGATTAGCTAAGTGGGCCCTCTTTCTATCTCAGTACGACATGCTCTTTGTCCCTCAGAAGGCGGTTAAAGGCCAGGCACTTGCAGATTTCTTGGCTTCTCATCCGGTTCCGAAAAGCTCAAAACTTCATGAAGATATTTCAGATGAGGTTTTCGAATCTAACATAACTTCAGAGGATGAAGTATGGCAGATGTTCTTCGATGGAGCATCACGAATAGGCCTAAAGGCAAGATCATTGCCGGTGTGGGGGTTGTATTTATCTCACCACAAAATCATATCCTTCCTAGGACATTTTTATTGACGGAACCAAGTTCCAACAATGTGGCAGAATATAATGCTCTACTTATTGGCCTTCAGCTCGCTCATGAAATGGGGGTACGCTACCTTGAAGCCTATGGTTATTCAAAACTGATCATTAATCAGATTAAAGGGGAATATGAGGTACGCCACACAGATTTGGTACCTTATTATCATGTAGTCATCAAAGTGGCTAACTCATTTGATGGCTTTTATATCGGTCATGTATCCCGATCCCAGAATACTAAGGCCGATGCTCTGGCTGCACTGGCAGCCACATTAGCCTTACCGATCGACACAACGTATCATCTTACAGTGGCTACTCGACACCTTGTTTGTCCTAAACAGGTGTTAAAAACCAAGGAAGTCGATAGCATCTCGACGGATTTTGAACCGAGAGATTGGCGATTTTCCCTCATTAACTATGCTTTGCATGATATATTGCCGGATGACCCTGAAGAAGCGGCATCTATCAGACGAAGGTCTCTCTGTTTTTACTATGATCCAATAGTAAAGACACTCTACCGCCGCTCATATGACGGTATCCTCCTCAGTTGCCTGTGTAATTCAGAGGCACAAGAAGTGCTTAAAGAGGCGCACGATGGCATATGCGGAGCTCATCAGCCAGGTCCAAAACTCAAGGACCGATTACACAAGCTTGGATATTATTGGCCGACCATGATAACCGATGCCATCCAATATGCACAAAGGTGTAAAGCATGCCAAATCCATGTGGACTTCATACATCAGCCTCCAGAGTTGCTCCATCCAACTGTTGCTTCATGCCCATTTGAAGCATGGGGAATCGATGTTATAGGGCCGATCACCTCCTCTTCAATAAAAGGTCACCGGTTTATCTTAGCAATAACCGATTACTTTTCAAAGTGGGCGGAAACTATACCACTTGTGGAAGTTTAAACTTCCAACGTGGTTAATTTATCAAACACCATGTCATCCATCGATTTGGTGTCCCCAGGCGGATCATCCATGATAATGTCCCCAATTCGTGAGCTAGGTATTCTATCGGTTCTGTGACAAATACCGGATTCAGAATATGGCATCAACCGCTTATAACCCTGCTGCTAATGGCTTGGCGGAAGCATTCAATAAGATAATTATCAAGCTACTCAAAAAATTCATTTCATCAAATAAGATTTTAGAGACTAAAATGAGAAGCTTGGGGAATGTCTTTGGGCCTACCGAACCACAGTTCGGACCCCAACAGGCAATACACCTTTTCCCTGGTATACGGGTGCAAAGCAGTCATACCGTTAGAAATCCAGATGCCGTCATTACGAATCGCTTTGATGACTAGAATGACAAAGGAGGACAATGATCGGTTACGTCTTCAAGAGCTCGAAGCCCTAGATGAGAAGCGGTTACAAGCTCAACAACATATTGAGTTGTATCAAGCGCGAATCTCGAAGGCCTTCAATAAGAAGGTTAAGCAAAGGGTTTTTCCAGAAAGGAGATTTGGTTTTAGCCGTCAGATGACCAATGATCATGACACACAAAATCAAAGGCAAATTTGAGCTCAAATGGGAAGAACGTTTATGATAGAAACAGTCTATTCAAATGGAGCATATCGCCTTATGACTTCAGACGGTGACATGCTCATGATGCCGATCAACGGCAGGCTCTTAAACAAGTATTATCCTTGATGGGATTCTTCTCAAGATCAAGTTAACATAACACCTCTGATCAAGACCTCCAGATTCGAGATATTTAGAAAGAGCGCTCCTCTCTTTCTCTAACGGGATCACATTGCCATAAACCAGTGTCGAGCCGATCAAACACCAGCTGCATTAAAGAAGAATTAAGGTTATGAACTTCGATTTTAGCCTTATCACTCTTCTCCAATTCATGGTCGACTAGTGTCGAGCCAGTCGAGCACCGTTGATATTAAAGAAGAAATGAGATATCGAGTTGTTTTAGTCTTGTCACTCTTCTCTAGTATATAAACATGTACTTATCTTCAACTTAGAAGAATAGGTCATATTTTGAAATTAAGCATGCCTAAGCAACGATTTCAGGCAGATGGCTTATTTAGCCTGATTTTTCTATGTATAATGGTGGCATACCTCCCTGCTCTAGTTCGATCGATCGAAGCTCGACCCAATGACAAAAGGTCCGACCAAACAAATGAGTTTATCTGATGACTTATCTTGTCAAGCCAAACTCATTGAAAAAGGTTCATGATGCATCCTTCTGCAGAAGCTTTCCAATCTGGAAACAAGATAAGGATTAGCAGAGAGTCAACGACAGACGATAATCTTCAAATCGAGATCTAGCAGAAGTCATGTCCACTTCTTTAATCCCCAGCTCACCTATAGAGTGAAAACTCAGGGGAAGCATTACGTTACTCAAAGTAGCGAAATGATCCAACGCCTCCAACGGTTAAGGATAGAGGAAAATGTTTAAGCCCAACATAAGTCCCCGATAACTCATCATGCTGAGGGGAATAGCATGGCTAGCCCAACTCAAACGGTAGTTGGTAAAGGTATATCAAATCCGTTGACAGCTGAGGATTTGCTAAAAATCCTAAGGGACCTGTTCCCGTTTGATTCCTCTCCAAAGTCACTTACCAATTCCCGTCTATGGAATGGTAGGACCACTTAAAAAGATATTCATTTCCCTGACGTAATGACGAGTCAAACCTATCATGTTAACATTAAAACTCTAATAGTAAGACTCTAACCTACTCCCCAGCGAATAAAACCAACGTCCCTGCGAATCTGGTCAACATCCCCAGCAGATTAAACTCCACTTGTCATTCTCCTCAATAGAATGACAGGTCCACTCAAATTACTGTTATGTTCAAACACCTCTAATAGTAAATGAATCCTTGTCAAGTTAACATCACACCTCTGACAGGTTGCTTTACAAATCCCCGAGTAGAGAAACTGTCACGATCACTTCTGATAAAATCTCCTTTCAAATTCCCCAGCAAGGGATTTGGTTGTTACGTTAATGATTACCTCTAACAATTTTTTTTAGGAAATAATCTCTTCCCTACCGAATCCCCACAGAGTTCTCTGACATATAATCTTTCATGAAATTCATATTTCTTAGCTCTCCAGTGAGTCTCTAGTAGACTCCCTTCAAAGTCTATTATTTCCCGCTCAGTTCCCAATGGACTTTCTTGGTTGTCACGTTAACAATATACCTCTGACAATTTCTTTCAAAAATATCTGAAGGAGATATCAATTTTCTCACGGAATTTATGATCAAATCCTATTTCCCGAAGGGAATTATTTCTTTTACCGTCATGTCCAGCTTGTCACCTCTGAACGGTAGAAATCCTAAGCTTGGTGGTTTCTCAATCGGTTATGTCCATGTTACCTCTGAACCGACAGATAACCAAGTCTCATCTTTCAGTCCAGTAAGGACTATTCCTTTGTCGTTATGTCCAGTTTGCCACCTCTGAACGACAGGGTTATGAGTCTAGCAACTCCCAATCGGTTATGTTCATATTACCTCTGAACCGGTGGGTACCTAGATCTCTCTTTCTTATGGTACTCCAACTGTCATGTCCAGTTTACCACCTCTGAATAGATAAGTCCATAATTTTGTTCTCTTTTCCCCCGTCAGGGCCTGGAGTTCTTACTGTCATGTTAACATTAAACCTCTGAACAGCAGATTGTGAATTTAAGGTCCCTTAGTTGGTCATGTCCAGTCAACCACCTCTGAACCAACAAGACCCTAGATCCAATCTATCTTTGCAGTCCCTTGTGGACTAGCTGCCAAGTTAATACGACTACCTCTGGCAGCGGATTCGAAGTTTAGTGTGTTTTAGTCTATCATGTCCAGGTTATCACCTCTGAATAGACGGGTCCCTAAAATCGGGTTCATCTCCATTTTGTCATCATGTCCAGGTCATCACCTCTGAATGGCAAAATTTCTTATGTCTACCTTGTCACTTTAATTGGCAAATCCTAGGCTTCATTTGTCTTAGTTCAAGCAGGAACTATCACAGGTTGTGGTGTCTAATTCATCATAACTTATCTATAAATCTGATGATCTTTAGTCTGTTATGTTAATATTTACCTCTGAACAGTAAAGATCGTCAAGCTCATTCTTTTCCATCCTCATTTCAACATGACTTGAGTTGAGCAATTTAGTAACTAATCCTATTAGTTCATCTGACTAGATTAGTTATATCATTATTTCCTTTCTTGTTTAAAGAATTGCAAACTCAGAAGATAAAACAAGTTGAAAATACAATAGAGGAGTCAAATAAAATTACTTTTTATTGATTCAAGAGGGGGGATACATGGATTACAAGCTACGAGGGTGCTTCGTAAGACTTGATCCGTTCTTCAAGGATGGCCAGCCTATTCTTCCTCTCCTCAGCAGCTCTGATGAATGCCTGAGATCTCAACTCGGCCTTATTAAAGTTTGTTATCTGGGACAGACGAGCCTCAATTTCAGCCAAAGTTGCCCTTTGTGTGAGCTCCTGTTGCAGGACTTCGTCATTTTGGGCCTTGAGCTTCTCTAGCCGAGCAATCTCCTCAAGACGCACCGGTTCAGCCTTGGACAGAAGAAGATTGGCTCTCTTGATCATCTCCTTGGCCTTCTCAATCTTATCCTCAGCGTCGAGAAGAGCACTATTAGAAGCATCTATGGCATCTCCAATTTTACTTTCCTTGTCTCTAAGGATTTTAAATCCGAAGATATTGCCTTAGCCGCTTCTTGTGCTGCAAGATAAGCTTCACGCATCTGAGCAGTAAGGCGTTCGAGCTATTCATTAACTGAGGAGTCCAGATCTGAATTGCTGAGATGACGCCATTCGTCTACATCCCTCTCAAGCTCCGCCACCAGAAGCTCCAATATAGCGGCCTGGTCATCTCCTCCAAAGTCTCGAATGCTTTCAATATTTCGAGAGAGGACTATATTTAGAGTAGAAAATGAGGTAGTCGAACCCTTCAAGACCAAAGTAACGGATCGCTTTAAACTCTTGTAGAAACTTTCAACTATCTCGGCCACAAATTCTTTCTCGGCTTCAATTACTCCCGGTGAACGAGTGGCCCCCGAAGACAAAGCTTCCACTGGCTTCACTGACATAACCGTAGTGGAGATAGTAGGAACACTAGCTGGAGAAAGACGAGGGATCACCGGTGATCTGGAGGAGTCCTCATTGAAACCAGTACACTAGCCACTATGGGAGTAGGGCTAGTGACTATTCAGGAAAAGCTGGCTCAACAACCAGTATCGGAGACGTAGGGTTCGTAATTACCTTCAACCCCGTGGTTGTCAGGATAGGCAGCATCAAAGAAACCACTGGTATCTCACCTATCAATGTAGTTGGGAGCGAGATTGGTTCTGTAACCGTCGTTTCCTCAGCCTCTTTAGTTCCACTAACAGGCTCAGGCTAATAGGAGGGCAGGTCGTGATACAAGGCATCCAACTCGGCAGCGTCCGTTGCGGTTGAAATACTTGCTTCACCCCTGATTCCTTTAGGAAAATTAGCTGGCTCCCTTGAAGTCGATACACCCAAAGGCAGAACACCTGGGGCAAGACTTTGTTTGAGCAAGGCATAATGAATATCAGGAGAGAATTGCTCACAAAAGATCAAAGTATTACCGAGAGGCGATACCGCCTCAACTGCCTCAGCCGCAGTCTCTCTTCGAACTTTCTCGAGGCAGCATCAATCCCGTCAGGCTCCATAGGAAAGTTTTTGGCAGATGCAGGAGGGACGGTCGGCTCACCTTCGCTCGTCGAAGCCTCTGTGGTCCATCCTATAGATCTTGAAGCCATTGGACTCCCTTTCGAAGTCCCAGCACCCGAAGGACCGACGTCAGCCGCGTCACCTCTGGAATCTTCTGAGATGACGAAGTAGCTAGCCTCGTCACCTTCTTTATAAGTGAACAGAGGATCATAAGAATTCCCCTGTTCTCTTGCAGCCTCGGCTCTTAGTTCTTTTACAGTCTCGGTTCCTGAATCATAAGATAAACAAATGAGCTGTATGACATATATAAGTACATGTCACAAGAGTGAAACTGATCTTACCCACGTCGGGAACAGCTTTATCAATAGTCTGCTTCTGAGCCGATATCCTAATAACTAACGGAGCATGAGGAGGAGGCACTGCAGCTGATTCACCCTCGCAATAATGACAGGAGTGTAGCGATGAGGTTTCTTCACTACCCTCTTCCTGCGAGATCCACCTTGCCGCTTTCGTTTGAAGTGGACGTCGGGATCCTCTTCCTCCACCTCTTCTACCTCCACATCTTCCATAGGGGTTATGCCTACCCCACCAGGAGCATCTGGTGGAGCCTCAACACCTATATTTCCTTCAAAGCGGGACTTTCTACGTCTGAAGCCTCACTATCGGCAGTAGCGACGAACTCCCCGAGGCCTGGTACACGGACCCTTCAGCCCTCGCCTCTCTCGGTGACTTTTCGCTTCAGCCGCAGAGAGATTAACTTCACACCAAAAGAGTTAATAGAAAACCTAATTGGCGTGGAGTTCGAAGTTCTATACCACTGACAGAACCCCAAAGTTGTCTGAAGGTTCAGAGTCCTCAGTGGCATGCACAGCCGTGCCTCAGTACAGCCAGCAATGTAGAACCGTCAAGCGCGAGCACCATCAATGAGGCTCCCCATGAAGGCCAGGCTGGTGTTCGGGTTACCTACATATAGTTGGTCATACCCGAACTGACGAACAAATCGACTCGGGACATAAGGCTCCAAGTAGCAGGTATCCCCGCTCCTGTACACTAGATGGGATGGCCAGATGCTAACCAGCCATTCAAAGATCCCCCGGCTCAGCGAAGTCTTCCTATCTCCTACATCCTTGAATTCTTCGCCATAGCCTGCATCGTGAATGTAGGGAAAGCGGCAGAAAAGGCTGTAAACGTCATACCGGCGCAGCAGCTTGCGAACCGCGGCCACGTAAGTCAATAACCATGAACATCCCTCAAACTGACGGAGAAGCGCCATTCGGACACCTTCTGGAGGCTCCTCACCAGCTAGGATAATGGCTGGGCAGTGAAGAGCAAATCATGCCATCAAATAAGTGTATGGAAAGCTGATCCTGGGGTTTGGTCTGTCTCTCGGGGCAAGATAGTACCTTTCCCCTTTTCGTCGTTGGCGGCCTACAGAAAGCCTCCATCAATGCACGAAGGCCCCGTTGAATACAACACACCATTGCTGGGAGAAGTCCAAGGGAGCGACTGTGGACTAGTCGAACAGCCGGCAATAGGACAGCCAGAAGAATGGCATTGCTAGAAGGAGATGGCACCACACATCTCTTCAACCAAACTGATAAAAAACCGATCAAAAGTGCCTTCTGGGACATCAGTCGACGGGCTTGATGGTGGAAACTCCTGAGAATGTCACCTTTCTCATAAGTACCATCATCTTTTTCAAAATCATATCCCCCTGGGAGTGTTCTTGCATCCTCCAGAAAATATCCTCGTCTGCAACCCCACAGTGAGCCACTTCAGGAGCATCTTCCAGGTTGGGGAACAAATAATTCCCCCAGCTCTTCGAACTGTACGAAGCTCTCTTATGGCTCCCATGCATACTCGAGCAGATGTAAAGATGGCACATCAATTCTCGGTAAGTCTCGAACAGGGTAGCTCCTGCTTCTCCAGAAGTGTCAATTTCGCTTCGCATGGGAAGTATTCTTCATAAGGGAGAGATCCCATGGGCAGAGCAGAGACTTCCCACATCTCATGCAAAGTCATGCCCAATTCGCTTACAGGGGTAAAAAAATTCCCTGTGGCTAGACAGTATAACTAGAAGGTGGCATAGAAGTTCGCTATGCTCATCTGGATGCCGTAACAGGTTACCCTGATAGCCTCGTGGAGTCCCAGCCTCTCCAGATCATCTTCGAAATGGGTCAAGACGTATAAGGTCAAGTCCCTCCACCAGGCCTTGGGGGGATGAATCCACCCTGGGGTCCTGAAATCGGTTGCTGGATAATTGCCATGAGCTTTGAAGAATTGGTTTCCAAAAGTTTGAGCTACGACAGGATTTTCTCCTACTGGGATGTCTGGGAGAACGTTCCCAGGGTGGAGACCCAATATGCAGCGAGGAGGACCGCCCTTGTATAAACGGGAGACGAAGCTATCAATTTTCCCACATGAACAGAGTCAGTAGTCCGAGTCACTTGCCACTTCATCTTCCGAGCCCTCCTCACGCATTGGAAGAAAGACAGCGAAAAATGACGCTTGCTAGATGGGAGATAATACTTCTCACCATCCAGATTGAAGATCCACTGCCCTTCTCCGGCCAACAGCTGATGATCGGTATCTGGCGCTGCATCCCCAAACATGAAACCGGGCTTCCGATAGATTTTTCGGTCACAATCCTCGAGGAGAGCAGTAGTTAAGATGCTCCTCATAGTACGCTGATCTCCGGCGTAGATAAGGGTATCCCGGCCAAGAGCGCTCCGCTCGCTGAATAATGAGCCTTCCCCTGGAATTGCAGGCTAACATTGCCATCCAGTCCCCTGGCTGTTCCAAAGCGACTGTTCGAAGGACCCGGAGTATAGTGCACTGCAAAAACAAGAAGAAGCTATATCAGTTCATTCGCCGAAGAAAAAAGAAAGTTATAACAAAAAGAAAAAATGCTAAGGCATAGCTTCGCTCTCCGAGCGAAGATAGCCTAGCATTAGCTTCGCCCTAAGGCTCAGCTCCACATCCTACACAAAGGCAGAGTGCAGAAGATCTCTAAGTGTTAGCACTCTGGAAGCTTAGCTTCGTATTCTATCGCTGAACAGAATGCGAAAAAGCCCCAAGGGCTAACTTCGCCATAAAGGTACTGGTGCCTAAAGTTATTCTAAGGACTTTAAAGTCCTTTTCTCAGCTACGCTTCTATGGCTAGCTTTGCATCCTGTCATTTGACAGGATGTGAACCGCCCTAAGGGCTAGCTTCACATAGAAGCTGAGAGAAGAAAGTCTTGATTTCTAAATTTCCAAAAATTAAGAGAAATTAAATCCCCTAAAAATTCGGCGAAGTCAAATTAAGGGAGTAGAACTCCCTGAGATCACTGGATCACGATAGATCATTCTAGATTCACCATGAAATAGCCAGTAAATGGCTTCAAAAAGAGATGAAAATCTCTGAATAAAAAGAAAAAAATCCCTACCCGCAATGGGGCGTTCGATGATCGGAGGAGGAGAAGGCACCTCCATCGCAGAGTCCGCTGCCTCTTTGCCTGCTCATCTTTTGGGAGCCATGAAAGAACTATAGAGTTCTGAAAACCGGAATGAAGAAGAAGAAGAAAGAGATTCACTCTCTGAAAATTCTCTAAAAATGTAAAGAGAAGTTAACTCTCTTTTTCAGCCCATCGGGCTTTTATAGATATAAAATGTCTTAATTTTGACTCCTCAAAAGGAACGCAGGCAGCCGTTTCAAATTAATTTGAAACGGCACCTAAGCGCCTTCCCGAGAAGTTTGCTTCAGCCTCGCCAAGGGCTAACTCTGCTGTGAGTTCAGCGTTGATCTCGCGCAACGCTTGGGTAACTTTGCTGAAAAATAAGCCTTAGCTCCGCTAAGAGCTCATCTTTAGCTTCGCAAAAATTTCGTGCTAGCTCCGCTGGAAGCTCATTCTTAACTTAGCTGAAAATTCGTCTTCAGCTTCGCGGGAAGCTTAGCTCCGCAAAGAGCTTTTCTTTCCTCCTAAGGAAAAGACTTGCCTAAGCTAGTCCATTCCGGATGTTTCAATGCAAAGAGAAAGGGAGGGGAACAAAGTAGATAAGCACAAAATAAACATTTTTATTGATTCAAAAGGGAAGATACATTGATACTACATCAAGATTGTCTTTCATACAACAAAATCTTTGCTCCAAAGGCATTTAAGTTGTCCTATCTACTTTCAGGGTGATAAGCCAAACCAACTAGACACGAAAAGTCTTCCTCCTGCACAAGGCCGTAATCCTTCGCTTAATGGAAGATTTTGCCATCAAGAAGCTGGATCTTCTTTGATCAAAATTGGCAAGGGATTGGTTGCTACCAGAAAGCTGGATCTTCCTTAAATAAAATTGGCAAAGGAAGGATCTGAGGCCTTATTAGTGACATCCGCCTTCCCGAAGTGGATCATCTCGGATAAACGACTGCCAGCCTCTTCTTGGAACACACATCAGCTTTTCTAGTGTATTCCTCCTGCTTATGATCAAAACTTCAACTTGGAAATCAAGGGGCAAGTTTTTGGTCTCTTTCATCAAAACGAAGGAATGGGGAGCATACTTCACTGCAATGCAAACAGAAAACAAGTTAGCATTAAATCAAAAAAAAGGATGGAATGCTAAGTCAAAATTCTTTGGGCGAAGCTATCCAGTTGTGCCTTGAAGACGGATTTCAGCTAAGCAGAGGATAGCCTCGCTTGCACAGTAATGATAGACTAGCTTAGAATAAGCCAAGTCGTAGCCCCACCCAAGGCAGTTAGGCTGGAGATGCCTCAAAAAGGACCAAGTCCTAGTCTCGCCCATATGGCTAGGCCAGACTGGCCCAAAAGGACGCAGTCTTGACCCCACCTACATGGCAAAACTGGCTCAACCTTGAAGAGACCAAGTCCTAAACCTCGCCTATATGGAAGATTTAACAGACCAAGGTAGGAACTCTGCATGAAAAGATCTTTTTTCTGATTAGGCAAGAATGCTAGCTTCGCTGAGAAGCTTGAAAATAGGGTTGAAACCCTCATCTGAAAATTAGCCAAATGCGAAGACAAAAAGGGAATTTAATCCCTAAAATAGCTGGTGAAGCTAAGAAAATTAAGGGAGATAAACTCCCTAAGAGTCACTGGATGGCCGAGGCTCACCAGTTCTTGACTGAGTGGGAGTCCTCATTACTTCAGGGACCTCAGTCTCCTGACTTGAGCAATGAGGAGAGGTCATAAACAAACCTCCTACAAAGAGAGGAGTATGTTTCTCTGGGAAGGACTATAAGGGTCCTATTTATAGGCCTCGCGGCCTGACCACGCCGCCACCACTTCAAGCCTGGGAGCGCGGGCGAAGTTAAAGCATTCAAATGCTTAGCCTTGAGAAAGGGAATAATCTCCCTCGGGAATGCACACGAAGTTATTTGAACTTCAGAAAAGAGAATAGTCTCCCTCGTTAATGCAAGAGAGGTTATTCAACCTTGAAAAAGGGAGCGATTCCTCTCTTAACTCGCAGAAGTGGTTAGCCTCGGGAACGGGACATCGCTCCATCACAGCGAGCGCGAGGCTAACGCTCACGTTCCAACTCAGTTTGAAGCGAAGCTACTTCAGGAAGCTCAAAGGCGAAGCTACCCAGAAGAGCGAAGCTACACGGAAGCTGATTTACAATTCCTCGGCGAACCTATTCCAGCCTGAAAGTGGGGCTAAAGGTGAAGTTGAACTCAACCACCAAGGCGACGTTCACATTCACATACCATCAATCAAAGCAGTTCAAAGTATTTGAAATCTGAACCATTTCATTGCAGATTCACGAAAACTTTGAAGGGGGTCTTGTTGACACTCAAAAAAGATAAAACTCCCACATTCATCTTCAACCGGTCTGAATGACGTCTAACTTATCGACATCTACAAAAGATAAGTCGAAGACAGGCTGATGATCAGAAATGAGGCAGCAACATGGACATTACTAATCCAGTAAAGCAGATAGTAAGCCAAAGTTGCCTTTGAAGAGACCGAAGCAGGCCTAAGACGCTATACTTAGCCTGGTATAATCCCAAGATAAGCTTCATAGCTCCGCACGGAACTAACAGCTTTGCCTGAAGCTTTCCATTTAGCCCTACCAAGGGCTGATTTAAGAGCTTCGCGCCAGGAGCTCTATCCCTAGCTGAGTCATAGCTCCGCTATGGGCTGAGCCTCAGCTTCGCACGAGGCTCTGAAGGTAACTTCGCCTGAGACTATGAGCTAAGTCTTAGCTCCGCAGGATCCAGCTTCGCCTAAGCTAGCTCCGCAGGATCTAGTTTCGCATGAGCTAGCTTCGTACAATCTAGCTTCGCCTAAGCTAGTTCCGCAGGATCCAGCTCCGCATGATCTAGCTTCGCATGACTTAGCTCTCAGTGAACTTTGACCAGGTCATCAGATTGACCATTTCAAAATCCCACGACGGATTAATGGGTGAACCCCACTAATTTAGTGGGATTAACGCCACTTTAAGTGGGCGGTTACACCCGCCCACTTCGTCCCACATTAAGTGGAGACAAATCAGCCATAACGGCAGGAGGACGTTTGCACGAACCCTCTAGCTTCGCCAGAAGCTCGCAAATAGCTTCGCAGCAAGGTCATTTGCGAGCCTTGCGCGAAGCTAATAGCTGATTCAGCCTTGCTGAAATCAAGGGGGCGGTTACACCCCACTTTTGGCTATAAATAGTCCCTTACCATGGAGGAAGAGAAGAGGAGAGAAGGACGGACAGAGAGAGGAAAATTGTCTCGAAAAGATCAGAATCCCTAGCAAAAAGGCTCTACTGATCTCCTGTTCTCCGATTCTCCGAACCAAGCGAGAAGGGAGTCTTATTAGGAGGCAGTCCGATCATCTGACCGGTCGTATCGTCAAAGGGATAAAGTGATCACGCGCTGATCAGATTCCTACCGGCACATTTTTTTAGAAATCTCAGAGGAGATCTACCTGTAATTTTCTTTCTGCAAAGAAATAACTGTAATTTCGCTCCTCGACCCCCTTTTTGTAAGTTTTCCCTTTGTTGAATCAATTTTCAATGGAAAACAATAATCCAGAGAACCTTATCGGTTCATGCAGTGCAGACCAGATGGCGATTCGGACTCGAAACCTCATCATTTCATGTGAGTATTTATTCTTATATTATTTTCTTATTTACTGTTATTAGTAGGCATTTATATGTTACTCGTATCATTTTATGTGAACGATTGATATATTTTACCAGTATGATTATGCGTATCATTTTACAAGGTATCAGTGAGCGTTCACCTTATTTATTTAATTAATATGAGCATTTATCGGCGTTATTTCATGTGTTAGTAGTTTGTCACTGTTGGCTTAGGCCTAGGATTGTACATCTTAGACAGTGACTCGATTCGATCTATTGATTGGTTAGACTAGTTCATGTCTGAGGATAGATAGCATATTTTATATATGGTGTTTATCGACAATTGTTGGTGATTATTCTGAATGGAACTCTTTTAGATATTGAGGACAGGTAGATATGACGTTGATATATCGATAGACTGACTTTCCTGATTTTTGGATTGGTACAGATTTATTTAGAGTTGAGGTTGACCTGAGCTTCATATTCTTTTATTGGAGTCTTGATTGATATGTAGATGAGATGTATGATGGTGGAATGATGATCAGATGTGCGAATATATTACCTTTGACTGCGATGTATACGATAAAACTGACTTTTAGACTGTTAGGAGTTATTATTTCTGGATTCACCATTGAGGAGTTTGAATGAGTATAGATGACCTTATTGATGTTGACTACTACCCTGGCCTCAACCCTCTCCTCCCCCTCACCGGAGACCCCCCTCACCAGCCTCCCCCCGATCTTCCCCTCCCTCCCGGTGAAACTCTCCTCCTCTCGCCGGGGACCCCCCTCGCCGGCCTCAACCCCCTTCTCCCATGATCTCCCCTTCCCCCACCCCCACCCACACCCTTGATCTCTCCCGGCCTCTCCCAAATAGAGGAGGGAGATCTGAGGAAGGATGAACAAGTAAGGAAAATTTTAGACTTTTCACCATGGGTGAAATTGTCAAAAAACTAAAGGCACACTTGCAAATTTTTTGGGGGCCTTTCTCACTTTTGGTAGTGGCAATATCCGTTCTCAAAGTGTGCCATATATTATTTCTTCTTCCTCCTTTCTCTCTTTCCTCCTTCTCCGATGACACCCCTCTCCGGCACGGTGCTTCCCCTCCTCCTCCCCCTGACCTCCCCCTACCCGACCTTCCCCACGCCTCCACCCTCTGCCCCCACGGCCTCCCCCATCCCCTCCCCCTTCTCCAGCCCTCCCACTCCCCGACCTCTCCTATGGCCTCCCTCATCCCCTTCCCCTCTAGCTATTCGGTCAGATTCTGATTAGTCTATAATTTTGCATTATTATTTCGCATTTTCCTACTGATTTATGAATAAAATATAATTTTAACAGTGTTTTGGTCTACTTTGCAGATACTCAAGAGTCTAGGGGAAAAGGAGTAATAAAAGCTTAATTAAACCCATTTTTGGGTAATTAAATCCGAATTTCTTGGAGGCCAAACTAGAGTGTTTCTAGAAGAAACATTGAATCTAGACATTGGCGGGTGTCTGACAAAAATTTGGACCCAAATAACCGAATCTGAGCATATCTGGAAGGTCCCCGAAGCGAGGCGAAACCACGCGCCAAAACCAGGGACCTAAGTCCCTGGTTTTGCCACGAAAACACGACAATTGCCGTGTTTTCGCGGCAATGTTGGCAAGCCACACATCGATTTTCGACGCCTGGCCTCGTCTCGCCTTCTAAAAGCTCCTTTCGCTTATCAAAAGCCCTGTAGAGACTCCAAACGCAAGCAGATTGAGAAAACGGCTAGTTTTTCTCTCTTTTAGTGTAGGTTAGTACAGGTGTTCTTCTTTTCTTTTCTTTTGTATTTTCATTTCGTTTTTAGATCATGTATTAGGGCTGAGAGATTCAGAGAGAGAAAGAGAGATTGATGTAATAGATGGTGACAATCTATGTAAATGTTTCTCCTTTCTTCTCCATTGTAATCTTCTCCATCTTCTACATGATACTTAGCTAATTTTTCTTCTCATGGCAATCTAACTACTAACCACTAACCATCTGACCACTTACTTGATAATCTACATGAATCTAATAGCTTCTACAAGGCCTTCCTTTTGCAAGAGCCATTAATGGCTCATGATGATGGATTCTAACATTCTAACATCTCTAACATCTAACCCACTCACTTGCTAACTTGTAATATCTTCTTTATTTCATGCTCACCTGTAACTGATTTTGATGATTTAATAGTAACTTGCAACTTGTTGTGTGGTATAGATGTGTTGTTTGAATGTAGAAGAACAATCTTATGAGCTATGCTCTATATCGTCTCTTGAAGCCAAGGATTAGTGATAGCCAAGCATCCATGTGAGGCAACTTTCACTAAGAGGTTAGCATGATTAGAGAAAAAATTAATAGTTAGTAGCCATGAGTTTTCTTTTATCTTATTTTAAAAATCATTTTTAAAACCCTTTTATCATTTTCCCATTGTTGTTCTCACCAACTTCTTAGTTCATCTTTGTTTCATCTTCTTTTTGTTTTCAAAACCATTTCTCTTTTATTTTTCACATCACCGTTTTATCGCCTTCTTCACCTATCACTTTCAGATTTTTTTTCTTTATCTTTTTCTCATTTTTTTACAAAGAAGAACTTGTTAACAACCGACTTGAATAAAAACTATTAATGCTTCTATCGCCTCCCGTCCATATGGATTCGACCCGTTGAGCCAATGCTATAACAGAAGTATCGAGAGAACATTAGCACACATATAATTTCATTGACTTCATAAAACACACATTTTAAAGTGCTGGTTTCACCCCTATCAAAATTTTGGCGCCATCGCCGGGGACGGGAATGGTTTCAATTTCACGTTTTGTCAACATTTTCTTCTCTGTTTTGGTGTGCAGGATAATAATTGCAGAAACTGAATATTGCAGAAAGATAAGCTTGCTTGCATCTCCTTGCTCAAGAAGCAGGGAGCTGTTGCTTAAACATTTGTCGTGGAAACTCATAAAAGGTCGCGGAAACATGGCATATCTTTGAGATCTTGGCCTTATATTTTGCAGGCTACTTCTAAATTGCATATATCTGTGATTTCTGTTATCAATTATCTGCTTAGATTGCCTACACACTGTAATAAATAAAGAACTAAAATATGGTATTTAGATGCTTTAAAACGGTTTAGATAGTTGCATGTAGGCACGTGTCAAACTCAATTCTAATATACTTTATTTTGTTCTGTTATTGTGATCTAGACTGAGGTGTACATATGGCATTGCATATAGCATAGGACAAACACGTGAGGGATTTACTCGCTTTGTGTTATATTCTTGTCTATATTGCACACATGCATGAATTGAAATTTAGGGCATAACTTAATACAAGATAAGGTGGGGATTTCATTACCCTTCCTTAGCCCATAAATCACCTCCCACTCACACAACCCAAGCCCTAATAAAGATAAACGTTGGCCCCTAGGGACATCTCGGACTCATTAAGAGATTGACTGAGGGTGGAACTTGTTTGTGAATATACACCTAGAGGGGAGTGAATAGGTGTAGTAGCTAATCTAATGACAAATGATGCGAAATTAAAAAACTAATTGTAACACACTATGTGTAACCAAAAAGTGTAACCGAATTCCCGGTGACGGACTCGAACTATCTCCTCTGAATTCCTCTAAATAAGAGTTGAGGTGCTATATGAAGCTCTCTTAGTTCAACACAAGTATGAGTACACAAACAATACCAAGCATATAAGTGATATGAACAATATAAAGCAATGCAAGATATAAGAGAGATAGATTTTAGAGACAGTGGATCAAACGCAAACACCAAGATATGTTTCGAGTTTCGAGCCACTACTCTACGTCCCCGCCTTCACACAGAAGGATTTCCACTACGTCCACACATGACCTCCAACAAGGGAACCTCCACCGAGGAATTTGCAATCACAAAGTTAGGAGTACACAACTCCTCTCTCCAACACAACCACCTCTACACAAGAGGTAAGGCACAAAGCCAAAACAACAATCACCTCTACAAAAGAGGGACAAGGCACAAAGCCAAAACTCAATCACCTCTACACAAAGAGGGATAGGCACAAAGCCAAACAACAACCACAATCACCAATACACAAGAGGGATAACCACAAACCCAAAGCACAACCACCTCTACACTAGAGGGATAGGCACAAAGCCAAAGTAAAGAAAAGATTACAACTTGGTGATCATAATAGACCACAAACAACTCTTGGTGATCACAGTAGACCACAAACAATATTTCCTACAAAAACAAGATCCTATAGATAGGATAGAGATGATAGCTCAAGTGTGAGAAAACAAGGTGTTTGAAAATAAAAAACACAAAGAAAAATACTTGAGAAAAAAACTAGAATGAAATAAAAATGAAGATCAAAATCAATTTCCCAGCTACTCTATTTTTCTTTGATTTTTTCAACCCTTGAAAATAAATAAAAGATAAATCTTTTTGGCACAAAAACTCTTTAAAAACTTGTTGCTAAAACACTTGTATAGATGGAAAAATTGCTCTCTTAAAACTTGTAGAAAACAGCCTAAGAGATGGGGCTATTTATAGCCTCTCAAAGAAACTAGTCGCTGCAGCCAGAAAAAGCCCAGAATGCCCTTCCGGGGTCGACCGGTCCAACGGTCATAATTCTGACCGTTGTGCCTCCGGTCGACCACACGGTCGACCGCCCGGTCGACCGGTAGCACCCGAGAGTTGGGTATTTTCAGTCGGTCGACCTCGCGGTCGACCGGCCTACTTTGCTGGCCATGTGCACGTCTGTGTGCACATCGGTCGACCAGACCGATCGACCGACCACTGGTCCGGTCGACCGTCCGGTCGATCACAGTGGGATCTGGCAGTATTTCAGAACTTTAAACTTAACCATTTTAACTCCAATAAAATCCCATAAAATCCTATAAATTCCACAAAAATAAGTTCTTGTAAGATATTTGAATAACAAATATACGTGACCAAAAATTAACACATATTACAAACTATTTGAACTATTTTTGTGATATAGAAATTAGGCTTAGACACAAAAATCGTATTTTCTAAAAACCAAACTTTGAAATGGAAATCTGATTTTTTCCAAACTTGTATAATTACAAAAATAAGATATTTAAACTCTTTTGAAGCATATTGTATATGAATAGAATCCAATACACATGTAATAGATATATCTATATTTTTGACATGAAATCCAAAATAGGTTTTGTTAAATACAAAACTCTAAAACATATGAATATGATCCTCAAAATAAGCTTTTCTAAATATATGAAGCATATATGTACATAGATGAAATCTAATATACATTAAACCATGTAAACTTGTTTTGATTCTATCTATTCATGAAAATTATATATATATATATATATATAGAGTTGAATCCAAAACCGGTTAAACCGAAAACCAAACATGTTGAACTTTTGTGTGTGTGTGGACTTGAGCATATCAATACCATCTATCTTTACACAAGATCTAAACAAATTGAAGTCTTCTTGTTGATTCTCATCTTCAAGACGACCCGATCCGAACACGATCCAAAGAGCTAGACTCCAACCGAGTGCTAGATGCCATCTTGAGGCGCGAGCTCTTGAATCTATTTGTGTTAGCTCCCAAAACCCTTTTGTTGAAGCTAAGCACCTACTAAGATCCTGATAGTAAATCTGACACTATATAAACACAAGATCATTAGTACTATAACTATATGAGTTAATCATCATCAAAACTAGATGATGGGCCTTTGGGCCAACAATCTCCCCCTTTTTTATGATGACAAAACTCAGGAAGTTATATATGCATGGATTAAAGTTAAGCTTCATAGAAGCTCCCCCATAACTCATGCATAGCAATAAACAATAAAGATATTCAATACTCTGTGCATAAACGTAAACAAAAACATGTATGCATAAATACCAAGTATTAAGCATGCATATAAAACTCACTAAATTCTTCTCCCCCTTTTGTCAATTCATCAACAAAGGGGCGAGGACAATCAAACAATAAAGATGTATAAACAGAGAGGTTAAGCCCCCCTACACACGTGTACCACATAAAGAAGAGAGATCAAGCTCCTCAATGTGAGATACACTCAACATGAATGTATATATAAGGAGATGTTAAGCTCCCCTTGCATATAGGCAATATATATCAACAATTTTGAAAACACTTTTAAAAACAATTTTTTTTTTGAAATTTCTTGAAGTCAACAAAATGAATTATGGTATCAATGAAATCAAATAGTGGTTGACAAAAATAAAAGTTGGTACCACTTGAAAAAATATTTTTCAATAGTAGATTTTGATACCAATTGAAGGTGAAACATGAAATACATTTTGATATCAAATAAATACCAATTGAAATACCAATTGAAATCAATATATAGCTTGTAAATAAACCAATTAACATTTGGAATAAAATCAAGCTTAACATAAACATAATTTATGCTTTAAGAATGTAAAGATAAGCACAATCAAATCATATATATGTATGAAAATGGAAATACCAATTAAATTGATACTTATTGAAATTTGAAGCATACATATATAAAACCAAATATAAGTATACAAAAATAAGATAACATGAAGATCATATGTATAGCTCATACCTACCATCCTTTTCATACACAAGTTTTAAAGGTATTCAATAAGGGTATACAAGACATGGTCGCCCAACCATCCGCCCTTAGAAGGTAGGAGTTTTCAAAAATAAGAGTTTGAAGAAAGTTTAACATGTTTGAAAATCACTACCAATTGAAGAATAAAGACTAGTTTAAAGATAATTTTAAAAACTAGTACGAAGTCCTTCAAGCAAGGAACAAAAACAAATATATGTTCATAAAATATGTATATCACACAAGAATTGTCACTCAAATCTATAAAGCACATATAAAACTCATGAAAACAAAGTCATGAGTAAACAAAAGAAATATGAGTGCACAAGAATCATGTGAATAGCAGCATATTCATGAAATAAATCAATAAAGCTCAAAACATTAAAACATATGAAAATCATAAAAATTTAGTTTTCATCAAAATTAAGCAAACTTCAAGGTATATGTATGTTTTATCAAAGCTAAAAATATACATACATATCTCTAACACAAACTAGTCCATAATAGAATTTGCATGAAGGTAAGTGACTCAAGGATAAACATGTATATCCAATAATTTTAACATATACTTGAAGATAAACACATCTATGTGAAAACATGTACAAAAATATGAAAAACAAGTATAAATGAAAATATCATCAAAACTCAGTTATACAAGCACATCCAATGGGTACAAATGAGTAATAAAGCACAAACACACAATAATCAATTATGGCTCATTAGTTGTACAAGTATATACACAAGTTTTAATAAAGTTCCATCTAAACATGTAATTAAAATATGAAGTACAAAATTATAAAGAAAAATGATCATTAAGATAAATGTACGTGCTTTAGAGATAGGATATACACAATAACTAAACTATAATGAGAATACAAAAATAATAGTTCATATAAACATGAATGTACTCAAATACTAGTTATGTATAT
Organism: Agave tequilana; assembly: GCA_038442645.1. Taxonomy (NCBI): domain Eukaryota; kingdom Viridiplantae; phylum Streptophyta; class Magnoliopsida; order Asparagales; family Asparagaceae; genus Agave; species Agave tequilana. The sequence goes on from JAVJIF010014242.1 coordinate 68,658, forward strand.
CTCAAGTCTAATTATCATTACATTTAATCATAATGAACAAGAAAAATTAAAACATGCTAAAATCATTCATATAAAAGCATGTAAACATAAATAGGGAGTTAGAGATAGTTACCAAAACCAATAGGACTAATCTCTAGATCTCCAAACCATGGTGGTCCTCTCCACCAAACATCCTTGAAAGTGATGCATCCAATGTAGTGCCTATCAAGCCCAAACGCATCCACCATCAAGGCACCAAATCTCTCACGTCATGTGAGAGCCCACACCTATATCAAATACAATATGAGTGGATTTTGGTACCCATACTTTATTGGGTCCATGGGGGTTAGCACCTTTCCTAACCCAAACAAATTTATTTGCAAAATTTGAATTATGTATCCTATCATAACAAAACATTGCAAGGTGGACCTTACGTCCACAATGTGTACAAGTGTACACATAAGCATACATAGTGTCATGTGTGTGAGCATGATGAGCACGTGTATGTCGTGGTTTGTGTGCATGAATATGTGAAACTTGTTTCTTTCGAAATGTGGATTCCAATTTCTTATGATTCATAGCACATTGGATTAAAGTGGAGCCCAAACATTCTACACTTTTATTCAACATGCAAATATCATTATTAATATTAGAAGAAGAAGTGGAGTATGCAACATGTTTGTTAATAAAAGTTGAATCTATAGTAGCATGACAAACATGAAAATCAAAATCATTTTTCAAAGAGGCATTTTCTTTTGAAACAAATTCCAATTCTCTTGAAATCAAAGCAATTTTATTTTTCAAAGAATTGTTCTCTTTTAAAACAAAATCGAGTTTTGAAGACAAAACCTCATTTTTCTTCAAGACAATATCAAAATCATTTTTATTCTTCAAAATTTCATTCTCCTTTAAAGCAAGGTGTAAAGCCCCGCTCCCGGAATACGTACTTAGTTGCATATTCAGATTTTTTGATAGTATTTTTCAATTTACTTCCCGTATTTATTTTGTATTATGATTATTTATATGATCGTTTTACCCTGAATCCGGATTCGTAGACTCGGAGTTAGCCTTAGTCTGAACCGGGGACCCGATCCTAGGGTATTACTCGATTTGGTCTTTCTAATATTCAGATTAGACTGATTTCAGTTTCAAACATCATTTTCTAATATTTTAGATTTTCTATGATTTTCTGAAATTTTCCTGAATTAAATTGGAAATCTTCAAAACCGGTGTCGGCCAATGCCGCTGACCGATTCTCAGATTTTTTTTAATTTATAAAACGGACTTAAATTTCAAGAAACGACTTTCACATTTTATCTTAAAATCATATTTTCTATCTAAATACTTTTTCTGGGATTTTTTTTGAATTTATCAAAATTTCATCGGATTTGGTGTCGGCCAGTATCGATGGTTGATTCCAGGATCTTAGTTTACAATCAAATTTGAATTTCTAGATTCTGCTTTTGCATTACTTCTTAAAATCATATTTTCTTCTTTGATGCATTTTCTGAGATTTTTCAGAATTTATCAAAATCCGGCCACCCGGTGTAAACCGGTATCAAAGGTTGATTCCAAGATTTTTAATTTAAAAACGGGATTTTATTTCTAAAAACCGATTTCGCATTATTCCTCAGGATGATGTTTTCTACCTCTAGGTATTTTTTGGAAATTTTTCTGGAACAGTCGATATTTTTTGACCTTATTATAATAGTATATTTTTGGAATATTTCCTTTCTTTCTTTCTTTCTTTTCCTTTCTTTTCCCCCATCACTTCACCACCGACCCACACCCCCCACATGGGGGCCGGTCCCATCACCCGCCTCCTTTCCATCAATCCCTCTCTCCCTTTTCTTTTCCTTTTCTTTTTCTTTTTTCTTATCTTTCTTTCTCCCTTCTCTTCTTCTCCCTTCTATTCTTCTTCTTCTCCATTTCTTTGGCCGACGCCCAACCAGCGGCCCCTCGGCGCTCCGGCCACCAACGCCGGTGAGGAGCCTCCCCCAACTCCGGCCAACTCTTCCCCCATCTCCTTCCCTCTCCACCATCTCCAAAACTAACATCAACCACAATCCCATCTTGTTCCTCCTAAAAACCACCACCATCTCCACCTTCTTCTTCAAATCAACCACCACGACCACCATCTTCTCCACTCCAACTCCACCTTCACAACATCCTACTTCTCCTCCTCCCATCTCCCTTAATTTCTCCACCACCACCTAAAACCACCACCAAAATAACCACCTCCACCATCTAACTCCACCCCCTTCTCCCTTCTTACCTCTTTCTCTCTCTCTCTCTCTTCTCTCTCTCTCTCTCTCTCTCTCTCTCTCTCTCTCTCTCTCTCCTTTTGGGGTAGCCGGTGGCCACCCCCAGGCCTGCGCCGGCCATGGTCGCCGGCGCCACCTCCTACAAACTCACCTGGCCGCGCAAGTGCGGCCAGGCTGGGGAGGGCCACTGCCTGGCTGAGCCAGGCCCCTCTGCCCCCATGTGCTCTCTCTCTCTCTCTCATCTCTCTCTCCTGGTTCCTCTCTCTCTAGCCAACTCTCTCTCTCTCTGTGTGCAGTCCCTCTCTCTTTTTACAGTCTCTCAGTCTCTCTCTTCTCTCTCCTCTCTTCTCTTTCTCTCTCTAAAATAATTATATATATATTTTGGCGCGTGCGCGAGTTCCAAAGATTTCAGAGTTTTTAGTCTTTTCATAGATTTAAGAGAGTGTCCTTGCCTCCATTTGGGATTCCCCGCTTCGTCGGGTCGACGTGTATTTTATTCTGTTTTTAAATGTATTTTGTATTAGACTGTGTCCTTATATTTGTATGTGGCCGAGTGCCCATGATTGTACGTGTATATGCCTGTGATGATTGCTTGTACTAGGGTAGTTTAATTCCTTTACATATACCATGCATGTGATGTATTTTTACTGATATATACCAAGCGTGGCCGACCCTTCGTAGTCGTTAGCCTCCGGGCTCCCTACTTGGCCTCCGGGCCCTTCCAGCTTTCGGGCTTTCTACTTGGCCTCCGGGCCCTGTCAGCCTCCGGGCTTCTCCACTCTATGGTAGACTAGACATTACTACATTTGAATGCATGCATGTTGTGTACTAACATCTCGTGCAGGTACTCTCGTACCGACTCTGGGTTCTGCCCACTCCCAAGCTGGCTACCCAATAGTTTCAGGCCTGTACCCTTATGGGTTTCGTGGTAGCTACCGAGAGTGCGCTTAGACCCCGAGCGTACTTTAGCCTCCAGGCTCTCTCGCCCACAACCTTGAAAGAGAAGTGCGCTCAGACCATCAGGTCTTTTGGCTACGCCTAGTAGGCATGCTTAGCGCTCAGTGCTTTATTCACTAAATTCGCCTAGGCGAGATGCTGCTGGATTTTCTACTCGCACTTTAAGCCGAGTTGTCCTGGTAACCTCGCCAAGCACTTTAGTTTCTGAACACTGTTCGCTGTTCATACCTCCAGCTTGCTCAGCTCCGCTTGATTGTGCTGAGCTATTACTCTATCACTTGTCATGTACATGCTTGATATGTTAATAATTGACATGCTATTATTTGATACCTGTCATCTACATGCTAATACCTGACACCTGCCTCAATCATTTAACAACTGATGTGTTATCACTGAAACCTGACATGCTACTACTTAACACTTACTCCCTGTTATGACATGACTTATCACCTGCCTCCTGTTATAATAATACTTTACCGTGATTATCATAATTACGGGAATCCTGTCCTGTTATCCTGTATTATATATAGTGATCTGTTATCCTGTATTATATACAGTGACTTGTACCCCTGTTATACATGTACTCATGTACTCCTGAATTCCTGATCATGTCCTATTCCTGCTATTCCCGTAAATTGATAATTACATAACAAATTCTAATAAGACAACTTGCACCCAGTTCGGGGAAACTGATGTGTACTGAATAGTCATGTTTATGGTGGTCTTATCGAGTCATGCGTGGACACATACTTGAGGGATCACCTGGCGGCCACCAGGGATTCTGTGGGGTGTGCTGGCACCCTACTCCTGTTTATTCCTGCCGAGTATGCCACGCCCTAGGCCTATTTCTAAGGGATCTGCGATACTCTATTCGTGTTTGGGCGTACATAAGTCCCGGTACCTAGTGGTATGTTTCGGCTCAACACCGGATACTCCTGGACCGTTGTCCTGGGCATGTACGGGGCCCATCCTAAACATGGTTCGTCGAACTTCATCAGTTTTCAAATAACTTGCTCTATAAGTTGTAAGTGGAAGTATGTGGAATGGGACACATACTGAAGCCTACAACTTAGACGGCCCCAATTACAATAAGATGCTAATATACAAATTGTTGTGTTGTTTTGTAACTCGGGTTGTATGCGCTCGAATTATGGTGACATGGGATAAAGGTATATAGATTAGGGTTTCCTTGTTTGGATTATTTCTTTGAGATACTAGTCTCATGGAGCCGTGACCTAAGTCTGTATGATCTGTTTTGCTCGTAATCGATTTTATTCGATTTTATCGGTTTTATCGATTTTATGTTAGTTTAGGAGATATCTGGTATTGCCCTATGTACTTTACTTCTCGTCTCTTTACCTGCTCTTATCTTATTACACCATGTGTATTCTCTGCTGGATGTCACCAGCTATATCTCTCTTGTTCATATATGCATGTTTATGATTTGAATTTATCGATACACATGTGCTTATCTATGCATGCCACTTGGCATTCGCATCACCACTCGCTGGGCAGTTCTGACCCCTCTGGATTCTCATGTCCAGGTCCTGAAGCTTAGAGCGTGTGGATTCCCCTAGTCACTGACCTGAGAAGTGCAGCGATAGCGTGGATCCCCAGCAGACCGTCCAGAGCCCCATTCTTCCAGGCCCTCTGCTCGGCTCTAGAGTTTTCCTGTTATGACTCTGAGCCTCTTTTTGTACTGTTTCTACTTGTACATCTCCTTGTATTCTCGCATTTGCGACTATCGATGATGTAATATTCTTGTAATATTGTGTCACATCTGGTGATAACTTTGTAACTGTACTCTTATGTTGGGATGTATAATGCACCACGTGCTTCCGTACTCTGATTCTTGCCTGTACTGATGCTTAGCGTATATACGCGAGGTATTTCTGACCTGCGTATATACGTCGCAGTAACGTCTCCGTACCCATGGGATCGGGGCGTTACAGAATGGTATCAGAGCCTAGGCTCTCACATCCTCAGTACGTCCAGACGGCAATTAATGGTAAAGAAATTTGCAACTGTAATGCATGAGTCTTGGTTATACAGTCCTACTACAAGTACAGAGTTATCTATTCTTTCTTGATCATCCTTCCTTTGATTCCTGATCCCTTCCATCTTTCCACTGTTTTGGTTTTTCATAGCCTTTATACCAACTTAAGATATGGATAGACTAGAGAGGTAGTGGCTGGTTCCGAATGAAGCTATTATATGACCTTTTCGACCAACCCTATGAAGTTCAGGTATTCTCAGAATGGATCTACAATCAAGTTTCTTTCAGAAGTCAGTAATCGGTTATTCTCTATTCTTGGCTATATCTTTCAGAGTGATCGACGCCTGGTATTCGAATTCCTAATTATCGGTCTTCTTTATTAGACTAAGTATTATCAGGGTTTCCTTTATTTTTGGTATTTTGACTTATTCTCTGAGAGCTATTAAGTATGCAGTACAACGGGAATTCTATTGCGAAGCTGTGTTATCAGGTTAATATTATTCGGCATCGTTAGAAGATTTATACAGCAGAAAGTGCAGAAGATGTCTATATTCTGATTATTTTTCAGTTGACTTGGGAGCCCTACCTACAGTGATTCATATCTTAATTGGTATAACCCTCGTTCTTGTCCCTTTTGTGTTCATTTTACCCCTTATCGAAATTGCGAGGATGCAATTTTTGTAAGGTGGATGGAATGTAACACCCTGCTCCCGGAATACGTACTTAGTTGCGTATTCAGATTTTTGATCGTATTTTTCGATTTACTTCCTGTATTTATTTTGTATTATGAATTATTTAAATGATCATTTTGCCCTGAATCCGGATTCGTAGACTCGGAGTCAGCCCTAGTCTGAACCGGGGACTCGATCCTAGAGTATTACTCGATTTGGTCTTTCTGATATTCAGATTAGACCGACTTCAGTTTCAAACATCATTTTCTAATATTCTAGATTTTCTATGATTTTTTGGAATTTTTCTGAATTAAATTGGAAATCTTCAAAACCGATGTCGGCCAGTGCCGCTGACCGATTCTCAAATTTTTTTAATTTACAAACGGACTTGAATTTAAGAAATGGCTTTCTCATTATTTTTTAAAATCATATTTTCTATCTAAATACTTTTTCTAGGATTTTTTTGAATTTATCAAAATTTCACCGGAATTGGGCTCGGCCAGTATCGCTGGTTGATTCCAAGATTTTTAGTTTACAATCAAAATAGAATTTCTAGATTCCACTTTCGTATTGATTCTTAAAATCATATTTTCATCTTTGATGCATTTTTTGGGATTTTTCAGAATTTATCAAAATCCGGCCGACCGGGTGTAGACCGGTATCGACGGTTGACTCCAGGATTTTTAATTTGAAAACGGGATTTTATTTCTGAAAACCAATTTCGTATTATTTCTTAGGATGATGTTTTCTACCTCTGGGTATTTTGGAGATTTTTCTGGAACAGTCGATATTTTCTGACCTTATTATAATATTATATTTTTGGAATCTTTCCTTTCTTTCTTTCTTTCTTTTCCTTTCTTTTCCCCCATCACTTCACCGCTGACCCACACCGCCCTCATGGGGGCCAGTCCTATAACCCCCTCCTTTCCATCAATCCCTCTCTCCCTTTTCTTTTCCTTTTCTTTTTCTTTTTCCTTATCTTTCTTTCTCCCTTCTCTTCTTCTTCTTCTTCTCCATTTCTTTGGCCGACGCCCAACCAGCGCCCCCTCCGGCGCTCCGGCTACCAACGCCGGCGAGGAGCCTCCCCCAACTCCGACCAACTCTTCCCCCCATCTCCTTCCCTCTCCACCATCTCTAAAACTAACATCAACCACAATCTCCATCTTCTTCCTCCTGAAAACTACCACCATCTCCACCTTCTTCTTCAAATAACCACCACCACCATCTCTCCACTCCAACTCCACCTTCACAACATCCTACATCTCCTCCTCCTATCCCCTTAATTTCTCCACCACCACCTAAAACCACCCCAAAATCACCACCTACACCATCTAACTCCACCCCCTTCTCCCTTCTCCCCCCCCTCTCTCTCTCTCTCTCTCTCTCTCTCTCTCTCTCTCTGGCGCGGCCGGTAGCCACCCCCAGGCCTGCACTGGCCATGGCGGTCGGCGCCACCTCCGGCGAACTCCCCTGGCCGCGCAAGCGCGACCAGGCTGGGGAGGGCCCTGAGCCAGGCCGTGCGCTGAGAGAGGGGGGCAGCAGCCCCTCTGCCCCCCATGTGCTCTCTCTCATCTCTTTCTCTCTCTCCTGGTTCCTCTCTCTCTCTAGCCGACTCTCTCTGTCTTTAGTTCTCTCTCTCTCTGTGTGCAGTCCCTCTCTGTGTGCAGTCCCTCTCTCTCTCTACAGTCTCTCATTCTCTCTCCTCTTCTTTTTCTCTCTCTCTTGGTTCCTCTCTCTAGCCGACTCTCTCTTTTTCTCCACTTCTCTCTCTCTATGTGCAGTCCCTCTCTCTCTACAGTCTCTCATTCTCTCTCTTTTCTCTCTCCTCTTCTTTTCTCTCTCTAAAATAATTATATATATATTTTGGCGCGTGCGTGAGTTCTGGAGATTTCAGAGTTTTCGGTCTTTTCAGAGATTTAGGCGAGTGTCCTTGCCTCCATTTGGGTTTCCCGCTTCGTCGGGTCGACGTGTATTTTATTCTGTGTTTAAATGTATTTTGTATTGGGCTGTGTCCCTGTATTTGTATGTGGCCGAGTGCCTATGATTGTACGTGTATATGCCTGTGATGATTGCTTGTACTAGGGTAGTTTAATTCCTGTATATATACCATGCCTGTGATGTAATTTTACTGATATATACCAAGCGTGGCCTACCCTCGTGGTCGTTAGCCTCCGGGCTCCCTACTTGGCCTCCGGCCCCTTCTAGGTTTCGGGCTCCCTACTTGGCCTCCGGGCCCTGTCAGCCTTCGGGCTTCTTCACTCTACGGTAGACTAGACATTACTACGTTTGAATGCATGCTCGTGTGGTACTAACATCTCGTGCAGGTACTCTCGTATCGACTCTGGGTTCTGCCCACTCCCAGGCTGGCTACCCAATGGTTTCAGGCCTGTACCCTTATGGGTTTCGTGGTAGCTACTGTTGACTGAGTTTTCCTGCACACAAATATAATATTTTAGTTTTAAGAATATGATGTGCAAGTCTCAATTCTAATCCTCGGTAGCAGGGCTATGCGGGTCGTGATCCTCAGGGAGGGACTGCGATGGAAGCGTTAAGCAAGTTTCTCTAAAGTTTTTATTTTTATTAGTTAAGTTAGAAAGATAGCGGTATTTACAATGGTCGGAAAAAGAATATGGAGATGAGTTATGATTTAATCTACAAAAAGAAAAGAAAAGAAAAGAAAAGAAAAGAATACTTACTTGAGTTTGGTTGAAGAAAAACGTGAAAACCTTACATGTTCTACCTTGCTTAGGAGGCGTTCAACGCATAGATCATAAACTCGAGCCCGGTCCTTGTGCACATTATATCGTCAAGCATATCCAGAACGAAGTGATGCGAAGCTTTGGAAGTGGAGAACGTTTTCATGAACTATCGTTGGCTCTCACGTAGCTTAGTTTTACTTGTTTGGAATTCACTTGCATGTTCATCAATCAGCCACAAAGAGATCACAGAGAAAAAGAAATAGAAAACAAAAGGAAAAGTAAAAACACAAGAATAATAAACAAAAGAAAAATATTACCTTTATTCATGAATACAATGGCCGAGAAGGGGAAGATACATCGGTGTCACGCTCAATATAAACCTCTCTCTCTCTTGAAATAAAAAGAAACCATAATTACAAAACTAGAAGAAAAGAACGAAACTAAACCCTAGCTTTTGGCCCTTTGCTCTTCGCTGGACCACCCTGTACGTTGCACTGCGGGGGTATTTATAGGTGCAGAAGGTAGAGGAGTCCCGGATGAAGTTGCCCACGAAATCTGGTATCCAGATGAGATCAAAGTGCCGCGGAATCTTGGATTTTGCCGCGGATTTGCGGCATTTTTGTGGAATCTGGCCACGCGCTTTGGCGCGTGGCCTCACCTGGTCCGTCCATCTGGGCGCCTGCTTCTGGAATATGCATCCTGGCCTTTTAATCTGGATTTTTGAGATAACTTGATAATCAAGTTACCTAGATTTTGAATTCTCCCAATCTCTTTTAAACGAATTTCCTTATCTCTGCACTCTTTCATTCTCATCTGCAAGAGTTTAGGGTTGGGTAGAAGTCATCCTTCCCTTATCTTTAATATTTGCAACTTCAGCCCTTTGTGTATTTGCACTTTGACAATTGATATTTTCACTTTGACTCTTGGCTTCAAATATGGGCTTTTGGGCTTCATTAGGCTTATTTGTTATTAAAATAATAATTCGAGGCCTGCACACAATAAATAATAAAATATTAATAAATGTGCAGAATTAATGAATAAATATGAAAATGTGATGGTAAATATGATGATAAAAATGCACTTTTCACTACCAATCACACCCCACACTTATCTTTTTGCTCGTCCTCGAGTAAAAACAAAGAAAAAGAAAAGAAAAATTAATCTAACCTAACTCACTTTCGTAGGAATCACGATTGCACTTAGCACGTGCAACAAGCCGTTAAACCTCTAGGTTACCCTAGAGGACGAGTGTTGTCTCGTGAGGGTTTTCAGCGGATTGCACCCACAAAATCCATAAAAAGGAAAAATATTTGAATTATTATTGAAGAGACTAAGTAGTCTATAAGTTTTAGGATCCTCATTTTTATTCATTCTTTAAACTTAGTCCTAATAAAGTCAATTGTTATTCATTTTAGGTAAGGATTAAAATTGAATGTTTGTATAGTCTTTTTCGTTACCAAAAGTCATACGCACCCTTGTGAATCTAGGAATTCCTTAACTTGGACTCTCATGCCTCTTTATTATTTTATAACATCATCTAATTTTCTTTCGTGTAAGTATCAAGGCTTCTTGAGGCCCTCATACCTAACTAATTGACTATTAGATGTGTTAATATATATATATATATTTTGGCATGTATAACTCATCTAATTTTCTTTCGTATAAGTATCAAGGCTTCTTGAGGCCCTCATACCTAACTAATTGACTAATAGATGTGTTAATACATGTATAATATTTCTCAGTTTTCTTAGGCTTTCTAATCCACCCATGTAGCGAACTTAAAGTCGGTGGCTCCCAAACGGTCGGCTTTAGAGCACCAGGTGAGAAAACACCCCGCGGACTCAAATTCGAATGAACTAGGCCACAAAACTAAGGACTTTTTATTTAGAATTACCTTAGGCGTGAATACTTATGCTTCTTGAGGCACATGTATCCAGCTTAATTGGTGATTTTTTTTTTTAATGAGGCACAAGGTCTTTGTCTTAGAATCCTAGAGATGTACTAGGAATGCACATTTCATTAAGGTAAAAATTAAGACTAACTACTTATTCAATTTCTCCTCCTATACTCAAAAATTTAAACAATTTATTCATTTTGACCAAGTTTTTAGAAATCCTAATCACGATTTTCCTAATCCTTAAAACTAACTTAGGTTTCTTTCAAAAAATAAGTCAAAATATTTCCTTTTATAACATTTTTATTTATTTTTTTTAGATTTTTTTTTTTAAGCAAATTTTGTTAGTTTCTATCTATGTTAGTATGTTAGTAAAGCCCACCCCCACACTTATCTCATGCATTGTCCTCAATGATATGAATGAATGCATATATGCATGAAACAGAACAAGGGAAGGCGGAAGTTACCTTAGGGTGGTGGTTCCGGAGGTGGTCTAATTGGTCCACGAAATGCGGCCCAAAACAAGATAACGTGGTAGTTCACGGGACCTACCTTTATTGACCTCTTTTTTATTTACATATTTACAGTCCCCGAATGAATAGGATCATGGAAGATCCTCTCGTGAAACTTACTCCCTTTACATGACCAGTCCTGAAAAATCATCACAGAGTCATGGTCTATACCTATGTCCAACAAAAGAATGTGACTTGGTAAAATGGTTGACTTGGACTCAAGAATGATAGGTTCAGGATCTAATACCGACTCAGGAAAGAAACTCAAATCAAGTAAAGGTTCAGGAGTCGGGCTAGGATCAAGAAGTGGGTCCAAGTCAAGAAATTGAAACTCAAGTCTACAATCATTTTCCCACAATGGAATGTGACTCAATGTTGGTGATTCAAGTTCAGGAATGATAGGTGTGGGAATCAAAACTGACTCTAAAATATTACCTAAGTCGGGTAACAAAACAGGAGTCAATAATGATTCGAGAATTTGAACTTGATCATATAGATTGGGAATCTAGGTCACATATCTCATTAGTTTCAATCTCATAAAAATGGGAACTTGCCAATTTTTTCCATGGGACTTTCAAAATTGCACAATTGGTCAAGTTCAATATGATCATCAAAAATGGGTGATTCAATTTCATGATCTATAGGTATGGGAATAAATGTTAGCTCAGAAAATTGGTCCAAATTGGGTAAGGATACTGGAGTCAACATAGATTCGAACATGGAAACTGAATCGCAAAGTTGGGGATCGGGTTCACATTCATAATCTAATTCAATCTCATTGAAATTAAAACTAGCCAATTTGTCCAAGGATGGGATTGAGCAAGTTCATATTGATGTGATGAAATTGAATTTTGATCAAGGTCTTCTAAACAGAATGATTCTTGGTTCCTATCAAGATGCTCAAGAATGTTTGAAAGTCTAGAAATTTGATCATTCATTGTATCTTGCAACCGATCCACTTTTTCTTCTAACCCATCGAATAGATCAATGGAGGACTGAAACCTTGGTGATGTGGGAAAAGACGTATATGAAGATAATGGTTGAACAGGTGGTTGACCATATGGCTCAGGGGTGTTGAATCCCCATTGACTCTGTGAAGAGTAGTGATGATTATTCCAATCTTGTTCATAGTATTGGGACTGGGGCATATAATGATTCGGATAAGACCAATCTGGCACACTAGGTTGGTTAGAGTTATGATATGCCGGTTGGTAACATCCGAAAAAGAGGTTGGTGTATAATATGGATCCTCATTAAAATTGAAAAAATTATTGTTATAGGCCATATCACACAAAGCAAACAAAAGAAAAAAAACAAACAAAAAAGAAAAATTCTAACCTAAGGGTAGACCTAGACCTAGACGACTCCTAACTGGTTAGACTGTACACGGGAGGTAGGGTGTAGACTTTGACCACAAGTTAATCAGCCAGGTCGGGGCAAGAGTGGTGGGAGGTTTTCCGTCAAAGACGTTCCTTAATTAAATAACCACCACACTTCGGGCTTTCGGCCCTCAATCCCCTTCCTAGACACTGATTTGGCAGGAGTCAACTTCCAACACCGTTCCCCTTAGGATAATCTCCTAATTGAGTCCGAGTGTCCCTAAGGCCAACGTCTACTCAGTTTTAGTTAGGCTTGGGTTAGTGAGTGCTTGGGATGTGATTTTTGGGCTAAGGAAGGGTGATGAAATCCCCACCTTATCTTGTTAATGGGTTATGCCCTTAAGATGAATTAGTGCAAGTGTACAAGATAAATAGATAAGATTCACTCAAAGCAGAAAATCAACCAAGAGATGAGTCCTATTCTACATGCAATGCTTACGTACCTTGCTTCTCCAGCACTCTTCAACAGTAAATAAAAATAACTGAAAAAGACACGTGCCTAATATGCAAACGTCTAATCAATTTTTATTTTTAACAACTAATAATTTACTGTTGAATTAATTAGCAGTTGCAGAGTGATCACAGAGAAATATAATCACAGCAGAAATCAGAATTTTGCAATGCAGAGCAACCTGCAGAAAAGCAGGTTAGTAGTTCACTACTATTGTCGCGGAATCGCGGCTTTTGCCGCGGATCCGCGGCAAATTAGTAGGTCCAAGTGCTCTGCCTTCGAGGGCAGAGGCACTGGATTGCTGTATGTCCTTGCTGCTGCTCTGTTTTGTTTTTGTTTCCTGTTCTCTGTACCTGCAACAGAAAAGAATAAAGAATTAGTTAAAAATTAAATTTTTTTTATTAGAGAATAACTTACCGTCCCTCCCCGGCAACGGCGCCAATTTGTTGACTGAGTTTCTGCACACAAAATATAATATTTAGTTTTAAGAATATGATGTGCAAGTCTCAATTCTAATCCGCGGTAGCAGGGCTATGCGGGTCGTGATCCTCAGGGAGGGACTGCGATGGAAGCGTTAAGCAAGTTTCTCTAAAGTTTTTATTTTTATTAGTTAAGTTAGAAAGATAGCGGTATTTACAATGGTCGGAAAAAGAATATGGAGATGAGTTATGATATGCCGGGTTGGTAACATCCGAAAAAAGAGGTTGGTGTATAATATGGATCCTCATTAAAATTGAAAAAAATTATTGTTATAGGCCATATCACACAAAGCAAACAAAAGAAAAAAAAAAACAAACAAAAAAGAAAAATTTTCTAACCTAAGTTAGGGTAGACCTAGACCTAGACGACTCCTAACTGGTTAGACTGTCCACGGGAGGTAGGGTGTAGACTTTGACCACAAGTTAATCAGCCAGGTCGGGGCAAGAGTGGTGGGAGGTTTTCCGTCAAAGACGTTCCTTAATTAAATAACCACCACACTTCGGGCTTTCGGCCCTCAATCCCCTTCCTAGACACTGATTTGGCAGGAGTCAACTTCCAACACCGTTCCCCCTTAGGATAATCTCCTAATTGAGTCCGAGTGTCCCTAGGGCCAACGTCTACTCAGTTTTGGTTAGGCTTGGGTTAGTGAGTGCTTGGGATGTGATTTTTGGGCTAAGGAAGGGTGATGAAATCCCCACCTTATCTTGTTAATGGGTTATGCCCTTAAGATGAATTAGTGCAAGTGTACAAGATAAATAGATAAGATTCACTCAAAGCAGAAAATCAACCAAGAGATGAGTCCTATTCTACATGCAATACTTACGTACCTTGCTTCTCCAGCACTCTTCAACAGTAAATAAAAATAACTGAAAAGACACGTGCCTAATATGCAAACGTCTAATCAATTTTATTTTTAACAACTAATAATTTACTGTTGAATTAATTAGCAGTTGCAGAGTGATCACAGAGAAATATAATTACAGCAGAAATCAGAATTTGCAATGCAGAGCAACCTGCAGAAAAGCAGGTTAGTAGTTCACTACTATTGCCGCGGAATCGCGGCTTTTGCCGCGGATCCGCGGCAAATTAGTAGGTCCAAGTGCTCTGCCTTCGAGGGCAGAGGCACTGGATTGCTGTATGTCCTTGCTGCTGCTCTGTTTTTGTTTCCTGTTCTCTGTACCTGCAACAGAAAAGAATAAAGAATTAGTTAAAAATTAAATTTTTTTTATTAGAGAATAACTTACCGTCCCTCCCCGGCAACGGCGCCAATTTGTTGACTGAGTTTTCCTGCACACAAAATATAATATTTTAGTTTTAAGAATATGATGTGCAAGTCTCAATTCTAATCCGCGGTAGCAGGGCTATGCGGGTCGTGATCCTCAGGGAGGGACTGCGATGGAAGGCGTTAAGCAAGTTTCTCTAAAGTTTTTATTTTTATTAGTTAAGTTAGAAAGATAGAGGTATTTACAATGGTCGGAAAAAGAATATGGAGATGAGTTATGATTTAATCTACAAAAGAAAAGAAAAGAAAAGAAAAGAATACTTACTTGAGTTTGGTTGAAGAAGAAAAACGTGAAAACCTTACATGTTCTACCTTGCTTAGGAGGCGTTCAACGCATAGATCATAAACTCGAGCCCGGTCCTTGTGCACATTATATCGTCAAGCATATCAAGAACGAAGTGATGCGAAGCTTTGGAAGTGGAGAACGTTTTCATGAACTATCGTTGGCTCTCACGTAGCTTAGTTTTACTTGTTTGGAATTCACTTGCATGTTCATCAATCAGCCACAAAGAGATCACAGAGAAAAAGAAATAGAAAACAAAAGGAAAAGTAAAACACAAGAATAATAAACAAAAGAAAAATATTACCTTTATTCATGAATACAATGGCCGAGAAGAGGAAGATACATCGGTGTCACGCTCAATATAAACCCTCTCTTTCTTGAAATAAAAAGAAACCCTAATTACAAAACTAGAAGAAAGAACGAAACTAAACCCTATCTTTGGCCCTTTGCTCTTCGCTGGACCACCCTGTACGTTGCACTGCAGGGGGTATTTATAGGTGCAGAAGGTAGAGGAGTCCCGGATGAAGTTGCCCACGAAATTGGTATCCAGATGAGATCAAAGTGCCGCGGAATCTTGGATTTTGCCGCGGATTTGCGGCATTTTTGTGGAATCTGGCACGCGCTTTGGCGCGTGGCCTCACCTGGTCCGTCCATCTGGGCGCCTGCTTCTGGAATATGCATCCTGGCCTTTAATCTGGATTTTTGAGATAACTTGATAATCAAGTTACCTAGATTTTGAATTCTCCCAATCTCTTTTAAACGAATTTCCTTATCTCTGCACTCTTTTCATTCTCATCTGCAAGAGTTTAGGGTTGGGTAGAAGTCTATCCTTCCCTTATCTTTAATATTTGCAACTTCAGCCCTTTGTGTATTTGCACTTTGACAATTGATATTTTCACTTTGACTCTTGGGCTTCAAATATGGGCTTTGGGCTTCATTAGGCTTTATTTGTTATTAAAATAATAATTCGAGGCCTGCACACAATAAATAATAAAATATTAATAAATGTGCAGAATAAATGAATAAATATGAAAATGTGATGGTAAATATGATGATAAAAATGCACTTTTCACTACCAATCACACCCCCACACTTATCTTTTTGCTCGTCCTCGAGTAAAAACAAAGAAAAAGAAAAGAAAAATTAATCTAACCTAACTCACTTTCGTAGGAATCACGATTGCACTTAGCACGTGCAACAAGCCGTTAAACCTCTAGGTTACCCTAGAGGACGAGTGTTGTCTCGTGAGGGTTTTCAGCGGATTGCACCCACAAAATCCATAAAAAGGAAATATTTGAATTATTATTGAAGAGACTAAGTAGTCTATAAGTTTTAGGATCCTCATTTTTATTCATTCTTTAAACTTAGTCCTAATAAAGTCAATTGTTATTCATTTTAGGTAAGGATTAAAATTGAATGTTTGTATAGTTTTTCGTTACCAAAAGTCATACGCACCCTTGTGAATCTAGGAATTCCTTAACTTGGACTCTCATGCCTCTTTATTATTTTTATAACATCATCTAATTTTCTTTCGTGTAAGTATCAAGGCTTCTTGAGGCCCTCATACCTAACTAATTGACTATTAGATGTGTTAATATATATATATATATTTTGGCATGTATAACTCATCTAATTTTCTTTCGTATAAGTATCAAGGCTTCTTGAGGCCCTCATACCTAACTAATTGACTAATAGATGTGTTAATACATGTATAATATTTCTCAGTTTTCTTAGGCTTTCTAATCCACCCATGTAGCGAACTTAAAGTCGGTGGCTCCCAAAACCGGTCGGCTTTAGAGCACCAGGTGAGAAAACACCCCGCGGACTCAAATTCGAATGAACTAGGCCACAAAACTAAGGACTTTTATTTAGAATTACCTTTAGGCGTGAATACTTATGCTTCTTGAGGCACATGTATCCAGCTTAATTGGTGATTTTTTTTTTTTTAATGAGGCACAAGGTCTTTGTCTTAGAATCCTAGATATGTACTAGGAATGCACATTTCATTAAGGTAAAAATTAAGACTAACTACTTATTCAATTTCTCCTCCTATACTCAAAAATTTAAACAATTTATTCATTTTGACCAAGTTTTTAGAAATCCTAATCACGATTTTCCTAATCCTTAAACTAACTTAGGTTTCTTTCAAAAAATAAGTCAAAATATTTCCTTTTTATAACATTTTTATTTTATTTTTTTTAGATTTTTTTTTAAGCAAATTTTTGTTAGTTTCTATCTATGTTAGTATGTTAGTAAAGCCCACCCCCACACTTATCTCATGCATTGTCCTCAATGTATGAATGAATGCATATATGCATGAAACAGAACAAGGGAAGGCGGAAGTTACCTTAGGGTGGTGGTTCCGGAGGTGGTCTAATTGGTCCACGAAATGCGGCCCAAACAAGATAACGTGGTAGTTCACGGGGACCTACCTTTATTGACCTCTTTTTTATTTACATATTTACAGTCCCCAGAATGAATAGGATCATGGAAGATCCTCTCGTGAAACTTACTCCCTTTACATGACCAGTCCTGAAAAATCATCACAGAGTCATGGTCTATACCTATGTCCAACAAAAGAATGTGACTTGGTAAAATGGTTGACTTGGACTCAAGAATGATAGGTTCAGGATCTAATACCGACTCAGGAAAGAAACTCAAATCAAGTAAAGGTTCAGGAGTCGGGCTAGGATCAAGAAGTGGGTCCAAGTCAAGAAATTGAAACTCAAGTCTACAATCATTTTCCCACAATGGAATGTGACTCAATGTTGGTGATTCAAGTTCAGGAATGATAGGTGTGGGAATCAAAACTGACTCTAAAATATTACCTAAGTCGGGTAACAAAACAGGAGTCAATAATGATTCGAGAATTTGAACTTGATCATAGATTTGGGAATCTAGGTCACATATCTCATTAGTTTCAATCTCATAAAAATGGGAACTTGCCAATTTTTCCATGGGACTTTCAAAATTGCACAATTGGTCAAGTTCAATATGATCATCAAAAAGGGTGATTCAATTTCATGATCTATAGGTATGGGAATAAATGTTAGCTCAGAAAATTGGTCCAAATTGGGTAAGGATACTGGAGTCAACATAGATTCGAACATGGAAACTGAATCGCAAAGTTGGGGATCGGGTTCACATTCATAATCTAATTCAATCTCATTGAAATTAAAACTAGCCAATTTGTCCAAGGATTGGGATTGAGCAAGTTCATATTGATGTGATGAAATTGAATTTTGATCAAGGTCTTCTAAACAGAATGATTCTTGGTTCCTATCAAGATGCTCAAGAATGTTTGAAAGTCTAGAAATTTGATCATTCATTGTATCTTGCAACCGATTCACTTTTTCTTCTAACCCATCGAATAGATCAATGGAGGACTGAAACCTTGGTGATGTGGGAAAAGACGTATATGAAGATAATGGTTGAACAGGTGGTTGACCATATGGCTCAGGGGTGTTGAATCCCCATTGACTCTGTGAAGAGAGTAGTGATGATTATTCCAATCTTGTTCATAGTATTGGGACTGGGGCATATAATGATTCGGATAAGACCAATCTGGCACACTAGGTTGGTTAGAGTTATGATATGCCGGGTTGGTAACATCCGAAAAAGAGGTTGGTGTATAATATGGATCCTCATTAAAATTGAAAAAATTATTGTTATAGGCCATATCACACAAAGCAAACAAAAGAAAAAAAACAAACAAAAAAGAAAAATTCTAACCTAAGTTAGGGTAGACCTAGACCTAGACGACTCCTAACTGGTTAGACTGTACACGGGAGGTAGGGTGTAGACTTTGACCACAAGTTAATCAGCCAGGTCGGGGCAAGAGTGGTGGGAGGTTTTCCGTCAAAGACGTTCCTTAATTAAATAACCACCACACTTCGGGCTTTCGGCCCTCAATCCCCTTCCTAGACACTGATTGGCAGGAGTCAACTTCCAACACCGTTCCCCCTTAGGATAATCTCCTAATTGAGTCCGAGTGTCCCTAAGGCCAACGTCTACTCAGTTTTAGTTAGGCTGGGTGTAGTGAGTGCTTGGGATGTGATTTTTGGGCTAAGGAAGGGTGATGAAATCCCCACCTTATCTTGTTAATGGGTTATGCCCTTAAGATGAATTAGTGCAAGTGTACAAGATAAATAGATAAGATTCACTCAAAGCAGAAAATCAACCAAGAGATGAGTCCTATTCTACATGCAATGCTTACGTACCTTGCTTCTCCAGCACTCTCAACAGTAAATAAAAATAACTGAAAAGACACGTGCCTAATATGCAAACGTCTAATCAATTTTTATTTTTAACAACTAATAATTTACTGTTGAATTAATTAGCAGTTGCAGAGTGATCACAGAGAAATATAATCACAGCAGAAATCAGAATTTTGCAATGCAGAGCAACCTGCAGAAAAGCAGGTTAGTAGTTCACTACTATTGTCGCGGAATCGCGGCTTTTGCCGCGGATCCGCGGCAAATTAGTAGGCAAGTGCTCTGCCTTCGAGGGCAGAGGCACTGGATTGCTGTATGTCCTTGCTGCTGCTCTGTTTTGTTTCCTGTTCTCTGTACCTGCAACAGAAAAGAATAAAGAATTAGTTAAAAATTAAATTTTTTTTATTAGAGAATAACTTACCGTCCCTCCCCGGCAACGGCGCCAATTTGTTGACTGAGTTTTCCTGCACACAAAATATAATATTTTAGTTTTAAGAATATGATGTGCAAGTCTCAATTCTAATCCGCGGTAGCAGGGCTATGCGGGTCGTGATCCTCAGGGAGGGACTGCGATGGAAGCGTTAAGCAAGTTTCTCTAAAGTTTTATTTTTATTAGTTAAGTTAGAAAGATAGCGGTATTTACAATGGTCGGAAAAAGAATATGGAGATGAGTTATGATATGCCGGGTTGGTAACATCCGAAAAAGAGGTTGGTGTATAATATTGATCCTCATTAAAATTGAAAAAATTATTGTTATAGGCCATATCACACAAAGCAAACAAAAGAAAAAAAAAACAAACAAAAAAGAAAAATTTCTAACCTAAGTTAGGGTAGACCTAGACCTAGACGACTCCTAACTGGTTAGACTGTCCACGGGAGGTAGGGTGTAGACTTTGACCACAAGTTAATCAGCCAGGTCGGGGCAAGAGTGGTGGGAGGTTTTCCGTCAAAGACGTTCCTTAATTAAATAACCACCACACTTCGGGTTTCGGCCCTCAATCCCCTTCCTAGACACTGATTTGGCAGGAGTCAACTTCCAACACCGTTCCCCCTTAGGATAATCTCCTAATTGAGTCCGAGTGTCCCTAGGGCCAACGTCTACTCAGTTTTAGTTAGGCTTGGGTTAGTGAGTGCTTGGGATGTGATTTTTGGGCTAAGGAAGGGTGATGAAATCCCCACCTTATCTTGTTAATGGGTTATGCCCTTAAGATGAATTAGTGCAAGTGTACAAGATAAATAGATAAGATTCACTCAAAGCAGAAAATCAACAAGAGATGAGTCCTATTCTACATGCAATACTTACGTACCTTGCTTCTCCAGCACTCTTCAACAGTAAATAAAAAATAACTGAAAAGACACGTGCCTAATATGCAAACGTCTAATCAATTTTTATTTTTAACAACTAATAATTTACTGTTGAATTAATTAGCAGTTGCAGAGTGATCACAGAGAAATATAATTACAGCAGAAATCAGAATTTTGCAATGCAGAGCAACCTGCAGAAAAGCAGGTTAGTAGTTCACTACTATTGCCGCGGAATCGCGGCTTTTGCCGCGGATCCGCGGCAAATTAGTAGGTCCAAGTGCTCTGCCTTCGAGGGCAGAGGCACTGGATTGCTGTATGTCCTTACTGCTGCTCTGTTTTTGTTTCCTGTTCTCTGTACCTGCAACAGAAAAGAATAAAGAATTAGTTAAAAATTAAATTTTTTTTATTAGAGAATAACTTACCGTCCCTCCCCGGCAACGGCGCCAATTTGTTGACTGAGTTTTCCTGCACACAAAATATAATATTTTAGTTTTAAGAATATGATGTGCAAGTCTCAATTCTAATCCGCGGTAGCAGGGCTATGCGGGTCGTGATCCTCAGGGAGGGACTGCGATGGAAGCGTTAAGCAAGTTTCTCTAAAGTTTTTATTTTTATTAGTTAAGTTAGAAAGATAGAGGTATTTACAATGGTCGGAAAAAGAATATGGAGATGAGTTATGATTTAATCTACAAAAAGAAAAGAAAAGAAAAGAAAAGAATACTTACTTGAGTTTGGTTGAAGAAAAACGTGAAAACCTTACATGTTCTACCTTGCTTAGGAGGCGTTCAACGCATAGATCATAAACTCGAGCCCGGTCCTTGTGCACATTATATCGTCAAGCATATCAAGAACGAAGTGATGCGAAGCTTTGGAAGTGGAGAACGTTTTCATGAACTATCGTTGGCTCTCACGTAGCTTAGTTTTACTTGTTTGGAATTCACTTGCATGTTCATCAATCAGCCACAAAGAGATCACAGAGAAAAAGAAATAGAAAACAAAAGGAAAAGTAAAACACAAGAATAATAAACAAAAGAAAAATATTACCTTTATTCATGAATACAATGGCCGAGAAGAGGAAGATACATCGGTGTCACGCTCAATATAAACCTCTCTTTCTTGAAAAAAAAAGAAACCTAATTACAAAACTAGAAGAAAGAACGAAACTAAACCCTATCTTTTGGCCCTTTGCTCTTCGCGGACCACCCTGTACGTTGCACTGCAGGGGGTATTTATAGGTGCAGAAGGTAGAGGAGTCCCGGATGAAGTTGCCCACGAAATCTGGTATCCAGATGAGATCAAAGTGCCGCGGAATCTTGGATTTTGCCGCGGATTTGCGGCCTTTTGTGGAATCTGGCCACGCGCTTTGGCGCGTGGCCTCACCTGGTCCGTCCATCTGGGCGCCTGCTTCTGGAATATGCATCCTGGCCTTTTAATCTGGATTTTTGAGATAACTTGATAATCAAGTTACCTAGATTTTGAATTCTCCCAATCTCTTTTAAACGAATTTCCTTATCTCTGCACTCTTTTCATTCTCATCTGCAAGAGTTTAGGGTTGGGTAGAAGTCTATCCTTCCCTTATCTTTGATATTTGCAACTTCAGCCCTTTGTGTATTTGCACTTTGACAATTGATATTTGCACTTTGACTCTTGGGCTTCAAATATGGGCTTTTGGGCTTCATTAGGCTTTATTTATTATTAAAATAATAATTCGAGGCCTGCACACAATAAATAATAAAATATTAATAAATGTGCAGAACTAAATGAAAAATATGAAAATGTGATGGTAAATATGATGATAAAAATGCACTTTTCACTACCAATCAGCTACCGAGAGTGCACTTAGACCCCGAGCGTACTTTAGCCTCCGGGCTCTCTCGCCCACAACCTTGAAAGAGAAGTGCGCTCAGACCATCAGTTTTTTAGCTACGCTGGAAGGCATAGCTTAGCGCTCAGCGCTTTATTCACTAAATTCGCCTGGGCGAGATGCTGCCGTATTTCTACCGCACTTTAAGCCCGAGTTGTCCCGGTAACCTCGCCAAGCGCTTTAGTGTCTGAACACTATTCACTGTTCATACCTCCAGCTTGCTCAGCTCCGCTTGATTATGCTCAGCTATTACTCTATCACTTGCCATGTACATCCTGATATGTTAATAATTTGACATGCTATTATTTGATACCTGTCATCTACATGCTAATACCTGACACCTGCTTCTATCACTTAACAACTGATGTGTTATCACCTGAAACCTGACATGTACTACTAATACTTGGTCCCTGTTATGACATGATTGTTGGCCTAGAGGCCCCTCACTCTAGTTTTGATGATGATTAACTCATGTAGTTATAATTTACTAATAATCTTGTGATATTTAGTTTCAGAATTTGATCAAGATATTAGTAGGTGATCAGCTTCAACAAACGTGTTTGGAGCTTTCACATGTAGATTCAAGAGCTCGAGCATCAAGATCGCATCTAGTACTCGGTTAGAGTCAAGCTCGGTGGATCGTGTTTGGATCGAGTCGGCTTGGAGGCAAGAAGACTTCACTTTGTATTTAGTTTAGTTGTTTAGATCTTGTGTAAAGATTAGATAGTGTTGATATGCTCAAGTTCACATACACACACAAGTTTTAAGTTTATTGATTTTGGTTTTTAATTTCAACCGATTTGGATTTCATGTCAAAAACATATATATATATATGTCTTATATGTATATTGGATTCTATTATACAACATGCTTCAAATTGTTTCAATATCATGTTTTTGTATTTATACATGTTTTGGAAAAATTAGATTTCTATTTCAAAGTTTGGTTTTGGAAAATACCGATTTTGTTTAAGCCAAATTTCAATATCACAAAAAATAGTTCAAATAGTTTGTAATGTATGTTGAATTTTAGTCACACGTATTTGTATTTCAAAGATCATAAAAGAACTTAATTTTGTGGAATTTATATGCATTTTATGGGATTTTTTAGAAGGCAAAAAGATTAGTTTTTAATCCCCATAAAGTTTAGACCTGGCTGTCTGCCGGTCGGACCGGACGGTCGACCGAGGCAGGCCGTCAGTCGACCGGTCGGTCAAACGATGTGCACAGACGTGCACAAGCCAAGTGGCTGGAAGGCCGGTCGAAGGGTCGGTCGACCGCCAGAGAGCTTTGCTCTCTGGAAATGGCCCTGGTCGACCGGGCGGTCGACCGACAGAGAGCTGCTGCTCTCTGTTTCTAGGCCGGTCGACCGACGGCTCAACGGTTATAAAAATGACCGTTGGCCGGTCGACCGGAAGGTCATTTCTGACCTTTCTTGGCTGCCAACGGCAGAATTTGAGAGGGTATAAATACCCACCTATTGAGCTGTTTTAGCTATGGTTTTAGAGAGCAAAAATTTCCTAGCTTTATAAGTGTTTAACAGCAAGTTTTTAAAAGAGTTTTGGGCTTTAAAATTTGATCTTTATTTTTTTTTAAAAGGGTTGGAAAATTCAAAGAAAAGTATAGTCTTTGGGAATTGGTTTTTGATCTTCATCTATAGCTATTCTAGAAGTTTTTTCAAGAGTTTTTCTTTGTGATTTTGATTTTCAAACTCTTTATTTTCTCACACTTGAGCTATCTATCTATCCTATCTATTAGGATCTATTTTGTGAGGAAAATTGGTTTGTGGTCTTTGTGATCACCGAGGTTGTTTGTGGTCTTTTAGATCACCAAGATTGTAACCCTATCTTTTGCTTTGGCTTTGTGCCTTTCCCTCTAAGTGTAGAGGAGGTTATGCAATTGGGTTTGTTGTTATCCCTCTTAGTGAAGAGGTGATTGTTGGGAGTGTGAGCCTTATCCCTCTAGTGAGAGGTTGATCTTGTTTTGGCTAAGTGCCCATCCCTCTGAGTGTAGAGGTGATAGTTGTTGTGCCTTGCCTCTTGTGTAGAAGTTGTATTATTGGAGAGAAGAGTTGTGTACTCCTAATTTTATTACCCAAATCCTTAATGAAGGTTTCCTGTGTGGGAAGTCCTGTGTGGACAATATAGTGGAAATCCTTCTGTGTGAAGGCGGGGACGTAGAGTAGTGGCTCGAACCTCAATATATATCTTGGTGTTTGCGTTTGATCCACTATCTCTAAACTCTCTCTTTTATATTGTGCCTTGCATTGATTCATATTGTGTTGGCCCAAAGGCCATTATCCCGGTTATTTTGATGATAGCAAAACGTATTTAGTTATGTATTTAATAATCTTGTTTAAAAGTATTTCAGGTTCAAGAAACAGATTTTGACGACTCCGCTAAAAGACTCACACTTTTGGAGTTCGCCAAGATTTGCATTCCCAAGCTAAAGCACATAGGAAGCTTCGGGAATATGCGTTGAAGAATAGATCAAGAGAAAAAGATCAAGACTTGCTAAAGAATCCAAGATTTGTATTTTGTTTATTTTCATTTTAGATATTTTGTCAAAACTAAATAGTAGAAGTAGAGATATGGGATATCACACACACACATTTTCTAGAGTGGTTTATGGCTTCAAAAAGACTTTCTAAATCATTTCCAACTTAGCTTTTATATAAACATATTTATTTGGAAATACGATTTAGAAAGACTAGTTTTGGAAAAAACATTTTATGGAAAATCAAGTTTTATCAAAAGATTTTTTATCAAAGTATTTTACCTTGATAGTAGTATGACACATGCTCATACTCTATGATTTTTCAAGACCAAAGTATTTAACCCAAGACCCAAAACCAAAATCCAAAATTTTCCAGGTCTGTAAATTCTGTTTTTACAGAATTCACAGTGCCCGGTCGACCGGCAGTCGACCGGCACTCGACCGACATGCACAACTGTGCATGTGCGTATCGGTCGACCGGAAGTCGACCGCCACCCTACCGGCCCAAACCGCTGCTCTCTGGAAATTGCCAGTCGACCGACCCGGTCGACGGTGAGCCCCAACGGTCGGATTTTGACGTTGGCGGGTCGACCGACCCGGTCGACCGGCCTCTGTCAGAAAATTCTGACAGGTCCAACAGCTATTTTTCTGACTCTTTGACTTTAGGGATTTGTCTCCAACGAATCTCTTGAGCAGTTTTGACCCCTATAAATAGGTAGTCACTTCAAGTGGACATGACTAACAATTTTACAAAGAATATCAAGAGTTTTTACAAGAGTTTTCAAGATCTCCAAAGTTTAAGTTTAGAAAAGATTTTTCTCTCCAAAGCCAAAATTCCATACATCTTACTTGGAGCCTATTCCTCTATTCTCTCTGTTTTGCACTACACAATCCCATACTCTAAGTCTCCTATTTGGTTCTAGGATTGTGCTTAGTGAGCTTTTTTTTGTAAAGTGATCAAGTGTGATCACTTCCATTGTAATTGAGTGAAGTTGTAGAGGCATCGGCCTCAAGGCGAGCTAGTGAGCTCAAGGTGGTGAAGTGTCATCACGGGAGACGGACAAGTGTTGTCCTTGTATTGTTGATCCGGTGGGATCCTCAATAGTGGAAATCCTTCAAGTGTGAAGGCGGGGACGTAGAGCGTGGCTCGAACCTCGGAAACATATCGGCGTGTTTGCGTTTGATCATTTCTCTCTAACTCTATCTCTTTACTTCTTGCTTCTTTTACATTGTCTAATTACTTGCAAGAATATGCGTTGTGCTAATTGTTTAGAGTTAATTTTTAAATTCCTCAAAATTGCCATTATCATATAGCCATCACCTATTCACCCCCCCTCTAGGTGATTTCAATTGGTATCAGAGCCTAACCCTAGATTTGGTTTAACAACCTTAGGGAGATCCTTTATTTGGCTATATATTTGCTTGTGTTGTTTGTTGCATTTTACTTGCTTGTGCATTCATGGCATCCATGGACTTTTCTAGCATTAAATCCCCTCCCAAATTGATGGCTTGAACTTTCCTATTTGGAAAGTCAAGATGAACTTGTTTTGAAATCCTTAGGTGTTAGGGTAGCTAGGGCCATTACCAAAGATTTTATTGAACCACTAGTGATGAGAGCACATGGTCCGAGGATACTTCCATAGACTATGAGGCTAATGCAGGGCACAATATGCATTGACCCAAGCATTGAATGAAGATGACCTTGCACGCATAATAAATTGAAATCCGCATTTGAGGTTTGGAACATACTCATTGTGACTCATGAGGAACGTCTCAAGTCAAGAGAGCCAAAGTTGACTTGCTACGTTCTCAATATGAGAACTTTTATATGTTGATAATGAGAGCATTGATGACATGCTCACTCGCTTACAAAGATAACTAATGCTCTTTCTTCCTTAGGCGACAAGATTGACAACGATCAAAAGATAAGGAAGGTGATTCGAGCTCTTCCCAAAGCTTGGGAAGTCAAGGCGACAACCCCAAAGAGCTTATGACAAAAAGGAGATGGACTTCTCCGGCTTCATCGGCAATCTCAAAACACATGAGATGGAGATGAAGGTTCGAGAAGAAAGGGAGGCTCCAAAGAAGAAATCAATAGCCTTCAAAGCCGCTCCAACATTCAAGACGAGGATGATTCATCGGACGAGTGCGATGAAGACTTCGCCATGCTCATCCGGAAGGTGGGTAAGATGTTTTACAAAAAGGGAAGACAAAGCAATTTCCGGCGAGGGAAACCTCAAGGGAGATTGAAAGAAAAAGAGAGGAGCCCGGTCTTTGCTTCCATTGCAAGAAGATCGGTCACCTCATTGCCGATTGCCCCGCTCTACAAGCGACCACACCAAGAACGGCAAGAAAAGAAAGAAGAAGAAGGCAATGGTGGCTACTTGGGATGACACGGAGTCGGAATCCGAAGAGGAAGTCGACGCCGCGCACATGTGCTTCATGGCACATGGGAGAGGAACACCTATGGTAACTCTCGAAAACTCTTTAGATGAGGATGAGTGTAACTATGGATGAGCTTGCACATTTTTTGAAGAATTGCAAAAATAGTATGAGATTTCCCAATCTCAAAATAAGAAATTAAAAAGAGAAAATGAAGCTTTAAAATATAAAGTTGAAATAGTTGTTAAAGAAAAGGATGTTTATCTAGCTCTTTGGAAAATTGAAAAATGATTTTGATAATATAAACTTGCAAATAAGGGTAAAACCCCCATAGTTTCAATTGATAAAAATGATTTTGTTGAGATCCAAAAACGTGTTGAAGCTTTGGACTCAAATTTAAAAAGTTATGCTTTTGATTTGAAAAAGATAGCATCTAAATTTCCTAAGGGAGTACCCCAAGGGAAACATGCATCTCATACACATACACATGCACGGAAACATGCGCACACACATAAGCATGCATACATGTATAGTAGTGGTAGGAAGAATTTATGTTTGCACTCATTGTGGCCGCAAAGGCCATTTAGAAAAGTTTGTTATGCTAAAAATAATGTTAATAATAAATATGGTTGGGTGTGCCCCGGTACTAACCCCAAAGGACCCTCAAAGATTTGGGTACCAAAAGATCCTCCAAATGTAGGTGATACAGGTGGATCTACTTCCTCCAAGACTTAGGGGGAGACGGTGCCCGGGTGGTAGATGCAACTAAGCTCAAAGTTCAAATCTAGCTGCATCGCTATCGTGGAGGCACCTATTTTTGGAGATTGCCCTTAAATTGGTAATATCTCCATTTTAAAATAGTTGTTGATTTTTGGTAATGTATACATGTGTATAGAATTGATAGTTTGTTTTTGTATTCCATTGATACATGCCTATATAGAACTACTTTCTATCATGTTGTGTACATGCCTTTGCGTAATTTCATATCTTGTATTTTTATGCCTTATGTCTATTTTGTCCACATGTCCATATTTTTGTGTATCTATATGTATATACTATTTTTCAAAAGTATAAATTAATAATCAAAATTCTTGTTTAAACAAATACCTTAAAGATGGCAATTGCGCACCTCAACTCATTCAAGAGGAATCAAGAGGATGAAGTTCAGAACCCGTCACTGGGTATTCGGCTTCAACATCTTTAAATCTTTGTTAAATTTGTAAAATAAAATTAAAACATTTTGTGTGAAGTTTTTGTTGATGTGATCACTAAAAGAAGATTTTTTAAAACTGGTTGTTGTATCCCTGTATGTTATAATATATCATATTTATTGTTATAATTTCTCTTTAAAAATTTTTTCTGGGTCAGAATTGGTAGCAGATTTCAGACAGCACCAGTCGACCGGACCCTAACCCCAGTCGACCGGCGCTGCCTCCTGAGAGAAAAATTTTGGATTTTTATTTCTGCTACCGGTCGACTGTTTTATAGGACCAGTCGACCGATCCGAGTGCGTGACTCTCTGTATCTTTTCGGTCGACCGGCCCTTAACCCCAGTCGACCCGATCGTCGAATTCTGGCTTATATTTGGACTTTTTCTTCACTGTTTCTCTCACTCTCTCATTTCTCTCTCAGCGAACCGCAGGAGCACCTCTTCTCAAAAAATTCCCAACTCTCAATCCATCCATCTGATCTTAAATTCTTTCAAAACCCATCTCATACTTCTCCTCCTAATCCAGATCTACAATTTCAAAGAGATCCATCCATCAGATCTTCAGGATTTCGGGATTTTCAGCTAGGGTTTCGAAAATTTCAACAAGGTAAAAAAAATCGATTTTTACTTCAAATTTCCACTTCTAGCTAAATATATTTGTTCCATTGTCTCTATTTTAGGTTTATTGTCATCTAGATCGTGCCAAAACCCTAAAAATTTGATTTTTGTCATGCCTCCTAAAAGACATCGTTCTGAGAAGGGAAAGGGCATTGCCCAATCCTCCTCTCAAGCCCCTAGGACTGATCCCTTGTGTGCGTAACGATCTTGCCTCTGATCGTTACACTCATCTAGCCCCTAGGAACACAATTTCGGGTAGGTATGTGGCTATCCATGACTTTGAACACCTTGATATCCCCCACATACTCCGTACCAACAACCTTGTGGATTTCCTTCCCATCAGGGAGAAGTATATACACATCCTTGGTTCCATATTTCTATGCCAACTTCGAATTTAGTGGGAACCGGATCACTTCTCGTGTGATGGGTAGGGATATAAATATTTCCCTAGGTCAGTTTGCTAGGATTCTTCATCTTTCACTGATGGAGTAGATGTTTATTCTCATGACCTTCATGATTTTTCAGAATATCCGGAGGGTGAGTCGTCACTCACCGCATCCACTCTCATTCACCAGGATGACAATCCCGACTTGGTGAGGAATGAGATTGTGAGTCAGTATTCCCCTCCAATCTCAAGTCCTTGCTAGATTATTTTTCATAATATCGTGCCTAAATCTGGGTGAATTCAGTCATGCTCGAGGTCCTGTTTCCTTTGATTATCTACTGCCTCCTTAAAGGCATTAAGATAAATTTCCTCGAGTTATCGCCTCTCATATGTGTTGTGATCAGATTCGCACTGCTGGTAGGAGTCTGCCTTACGGCATGCTCATTACCCATCTTCTCAGGGCTTTAGATTTTGATTTCTCTGGTCAAGCCCCTTCAAAACCCTCATCTGATTTCAATGCTGCTGCTTTGAAGATGATGGAAGCTCAGTTGCGTAGACACGCACCTGTGCAACCACCACTATTCCTCCTGTTGATCCTGCTCCAGCTTCACCCCTGTATTCCTCCAGACTTTCAGGATCATATCCTTTCGGGGGTCCGCTCTCAGATCGAGGCACATCAGGCCTGGGTCGAGCAGCGAAGAACTAAGCACTTCGTGCGGACTTGGACGCACGTGCTGAGCGTTGATAGGCTGCTTTTCGGGCTGAGATCCGAAACGACATATCTTGTATCACTGACTCCATGAGATTCATGGACGTTCAGTTTCAGACTCTTTCACTCACTTCGGCTTGGTCGTTCCTGATGGGACTCCGGGTGCTCGTCGACTCCCAGCCACTGGTCCTCCTTTCCCTCCCAGAGCTCGCGTCTCTATTCCACCACCGCGCCCCAGAGTTGATGCCTTGGATACAGAGGAGGTAGATTCCTCTTCTTCCTCAGATGATGGTGATGATCAGACGATGGCTGAGGCCTCTGGTGATGACGAGGAGGAGGATGACGAGGCCACTGAGTGATGCTGTGTTGATGCTGATGAGTGACCTCCCTTTATTGATGATGTCAAAAAGGGGGAGAGATATTTGGAGAGAGAGATATTTGTTGTGACACTTTTGTTATTTTGTTATGTACTTGACTTATTTGTTGTGTTGGACACCTTTTATTTTTGTGTTGTGGACATGTATTTTCTTGTGTTATGTATTATATGTCATGTGAGATCATTCCTTTTTATCATGATATGACATGAGTAGTGATATTTTCTGTGGGCATGGATATATGATGTTTATGATTTATCAATTGTGATAATATGCCTGAGTATGATTTTTATGTATGCTTGTGTTGAGGGGGAGCTTCATTTGAAGACTCTACCCCAAAATATCTTGTGATAACTACATATGTTTTGCCATCATCAAAAAGGGGAGAGATTGTTGGCCCCAAAGGCCATTATCCAGGTTATTTTGCTGATAGCAAAACGTATTTAGTTATGATTTAATAATCTTGTTTAAAAGTATTTCAGGGTCAAGAAACAGATTTTGACGACTCCGCTAAAAGACTCACAATTTTGGAGTTCGCCCAAGATTTGCATTCCCAAGCTAAAGCACATAGGAAGCTTCGGGAATATGCGTTGAAGAAATAGATCAAGAAAAAGATCAAGACTTGCTAAAGAATCCAAGATTTGTATTTTGTTTATTTTCATTTAGATATTTTGTCAAAACTAAATAGTAGAAGTAGAGATATGGGATATCACACACACACATTTTCT